>OMLC01035664.1:0-19430 GCA_900302585.1 Regalecus glesne
TGTTTAATATTGATGTGTGTGTTAGCGTTTTAAGTGTTCAGCACTAATGTGTGATGTTGAGTGGTGTAAGACCTATGTAGTAACTAATGGGTTAATTATCAGTAACAGGTTATGACTTTTCCATTAGATAGTTATGGATATGATTTTTCTGTTATATGAGAAGGACATTAATGCTGCAAAGGAGGAATTGTTATGTTCACATAAATACTGGTTATGGTTATTTTAGTCAAAGTTCATGGGACTACTTTTATGTTATGCGCATCATACCTTGAGGTAGTACTGAGCGGCGCATTGATACATTGAACTAGATCAGCAGACTTTCGGCAGGGAAAACAAATGCAATGTAAAATGTTGATAACAAAATCCAGTAAAGAATATGATTAATGTTACTCCGGTGTTTACGTATGTTTCACAACGTATGTTGTGAAAGGGCAATACACAACAATTATTACAACAATGATACATGCATACATGAAGGGAGAAGATGAAAAGTAATCCCACCTCTCTACCAAGCTCTAGGTGATAGTGGGGGTAATTCAGCTGTCTAAATCAAAGAAAAAATAGGAAAGATAAGAGAAGATAAGATACGATATTCCTTTATTAGTCCCACAGGGGGAAATTGCTGTGTTACAGCGGCAAATGTAAAGCATAGTAAGAGAGACATCACATCTAGAAATAACGTGTAGCAAAGTCAATTTCAACAGGTGAGAAATATGTACATTATATACAGTATGGACAGATTGCACTCATTGTTAATTATCCAGTATATTGTAGTTGTTGCTGTACATGTGTTGGGGTTGTTCTATTGGGGGAGCAGTGCTGATTAAAGAGCCTGACAACTGTGGGAAGAAAAGACGGTACGGAAACGCTCCATCAAACACCTTGGATGCAGTAACCTATCACTGAAGGAGCTCTCTAGTCTAGCAATGTAGTCCTGCATGGGATGAGAACTATTGCCCATCATAGATGACAGTTTAGCCATCATCCTCCCTTGTCCCAATACCTCCACAGTGTTGAGGGGGCATCCCACGACTTAGCTTGCTTTCTTAACCAGCTTATCAAGTCTCTTCCTATCCGCAGCATCTCAGCTGCTGGGGTAGCAGCTGAGATGCTGCTGCCCCAGCAGACCACTCCATAGAAGATGGCTGGTGCCACCACCGTGTTATAAAATGTCTCGAGTAGTGCCCCCCGCTCTCCAAAAGACCTCAGTCTCCTCAGCAGATACAGTCTGCTCTGGGCCTTCTTATATAGTGCTGCTGAGTGATCAGTCCAGTCCAGTTTATTGTTCAGGTTAACACCCATGTATTTGTAGGACCTCACCATGTCAATGTCCATCCCCTGGATGTTCACTGGTGTCATAGTGGAGTGCGTGCACCTGTGAAAATCCACCATCATTTCCTTGGCTTTACCCGCATTGATCTAGTGTCGGTTCTGCTGGCACCAGTCCACAAAGTCTTGAATTAGCTCTCTGTACTCACTGTCATCCCCATCTGTGATGAGGCTGATGATAGCAGAGTCATTAGAGAACTTCTGTAGGTGGCAGGTGGGTAAGTTATGGGAGAAGTCTGCAGTGTAGAGGGTGAAGAGGAATGGAGCCAGGACTGTTCCCTGTGGGCTCCCCACACTACAAACAACCAAGTCCGATACACAGTCTGGTGTCCTCACATACTGTGGGCGGTTGGTGAGGTAGTCTAAAATCCAGGTTATGAGATGATGGTCCACCCCTCAATGATCCAGATTGACCCCCAGAAGCACAGGCTTTATGGTGTTAAAAGCACTGGAGAAATGAAAGAGCATGATCTTCATAGTGCTCCCAGGGTTCTCCAGAGCTTGGAATAGAGCTTGGAATGGAAATAACAGAAGATGAATGGTATAATGTGTGCAGGACTCAACACTTAGCCACTAGCTATAGGTTATGGCGAGAATTTGGCTGGAAGAACGTTATATATAAGGGGAGATACACACCAGATCAGAAATCATGTTGGAGGTTGTGTGGTTAGGCAGAGGTAGACACATGTGTTTTGGAAATGTCGAAATATGGAGGGATATTCGGAGGGAGTCTGGAATGTGCTGCGGGAGATACTGGGATTTCAGATACCAAAGACTTGCTTGGTGTTATATTTCGGAAACATTTCACGAGAGGAGGTAAATACCTAGTGAAAGTATTATAGGTGGCTAGCAGGAAGGCAATTACAAGGGCCTGCTATAGGGTAGACCCACCAACTAGAGAACAGTGGCTGAGTATTGTGGAAGAGATGATATGATATGGAGAGGCTCACGTATACCTTGAGACTGCGGGGGGAACCGTTTGAAGGGGAATGGGAGAAATGGAATAGTAAAGAAGGGGTGTACCAGAAGGGGGGTGATACCACTAGTAGGTGAGCCACTAGTAATTATAGTAATGACAACTGAACAGGACAAAATTGTTGCATTGTGACTGAATGGAAGGACCTATAAGCTACTAATAGACATGTTTTTCTTCTGTTGTTTGTCTGTTTGTTCTTTTTGTGTAAAATGGAAAAAATCCAAATTAAAATGAAACTTTAAAAAAGAGGAAATGGAAGACTAATTGACCATCAACCTCCCTTGGTCTGGGGCTCCGTGTGAAATCTCAACTATTTACAATGTAGATGAAACATCAGACAAGGAGAACAGAGTATGCAACAAAAGAGAGAAGACATATTGATATGCGCTCCATGGCACCGCTATAGATAACTTGGGTAAAATACTCAGTTAACCATTACTACCTTAAAGTTTATAGATGCGCTTGCGTTGGGGGTTTAGTGGAGATTTAGCTCATCTCTGCGTCATGAAGTTAGGCGTTTGAATCCTGGCTGCATCGTTTCCTAACCACGGCCAGAGGTCAGTAGTTAGTGGGGCATAATTGACTCAGCATCAAATGGGTATAGGGGTTAGGTTGGATAAAATAATCTGGGTTCACTGGTTTCTCCATCCAGGTTGTCCTAGTGCTCGCAGTTATGTCAACGGAAAGTACTCTCACTCATTCTCCTCCGACGGCGAAGCCCTGTGCTTTCCCCATGAGACCGTGATGTATAAAATAGCAGGGGCCAGTCATCAGATGACTTGGCGGAGATGTGATGTGATGAATCATGGCCCGGTGGCTTTGTCTGGCATGTTTGCATTTAAGATGCTCATTGATTGATACCTTCACTGTAAGGGAAGTTATCATTATTATTACTGTTTTACCTTTTGTGGATTGATTACAGTTCTGTTGTCATGATTTTATTGTGTTCTGTAAATTGTGTCTTATTCTGTGTACGCATCATCGATTGCATGGGTGTCCATGTTGGGTGAGATATCCCACCTCTATTCTTCTCCCTGAGGTTTCTTCCTATTTTTCTCCCCGTTAAAGTTTACAACATATCTAAGTTTTTGGCATCTGTTTTCAACCTGCTGCTGAGCAGAGATGAAGATAATTTTCATAACAAGATGGACTTTCTGAATGAGATGAGGGACATCATCATGGAGGGGGTTGAAAAAATGATCTTTTGTGATGCTACGTCTCCATGTGTGTCCCTGTTTATGAGGTAATGGATGTGATCTATTTGAAATTACAGCATGACCCCACCCTCAGAGATACAACCACTATTAATAATGACCAAAGTTGGTCTGCTCTTGAAACTTTGTCTTCTTCACATATGGAGGGCAATATTATAGGCATAAGTATGGGTGTGCAATGGTCCCCCAGTTTCACCTGTAATAGCCAACCTGTATGTGGAGGAAGTGGAAAAGAGGGCTCTGACATCCTACCCAGGGACATGTCCTAGCCATTGTTTCAGATCTTTGGATGACACCTGGGTCGAAATTATATCTCAGGAAATACAACATTTCTCTGATCACATTAATTTGGCGGACAATCACATCAAGCTCACCAGGGAGGATGGGGACATTTGATTGTGGACATGTATTGTAATTTCACACATACAGGATAGTACTTAAAGTTTCACTTTTACCATCCACTGGATCATAAACTAGGAATCATCAGGACTCAATGCCACCAAGCTGACAACGTCCCCACTGACTTAGCGGCAAGGGAGGGGGAGAATTCCCTCTTTAAACAGTCCCTAGTTAAGTGTGACTAGCCTAACTGGGTATTTGTCAAAGTCAGGAAGTCTTCCAAACAGTGCACCAGCCAATTGAAGGGAGATGAACAGCTGCCTACGCATAAACCAGTGGGGATTCTGTATGTGGCAGGGGTTTTGGAACATTTGAGATGTGTATTTTTCAAACACCTTGTCCCAGTTGCTTTTAAACTCAAAACACACTGCGCTAATAGTTGGCTTACCCAAAGCATTGAGTTCCCCAGCACAAACAGATCAATATAGTGAATGCTGTTAAAAGCTGGGAGGATTGCTGTGACTTGTACATCGGGGGAACCAACCAGACACTGGCCAAGAAAATGGCACAAGAGAGGAGAGCCAACACTAATAGGAAAAACACAAACCCCTCTATCTCTGCAGATTAACATTGTTGATGGCACACAGACAAACTTGCTGTGCTTTCTTTATTGCCCTGACCATACCTTGACAAGACCTGGTACAGGGGTGCACCTAAAGGGCAAGAGAGCAGCCTTACACCTTCCTTACAATAAATGACAACACAGGGTAGCTTCAGACATACCTGATGGCAATGAAACAAAACAAGACAGAATCACACATTCACAAATGACAATAAAGGACAACCCCACGCATCCCCTATTTGTCATATCTACTAGACTCCTTTGCACTTTGTATCTGACCTCCCTGCCGGGTGCTCACGAAACATCATGGTAAACATTTTATCTCGAGACTCAGGCTCATTTCAGATTTCTGCCACAAGCTTGGTGTCAGAAGGGGGATTGCTCGAATGAGAGTCTTTGGACAGCATTGGCAGGTGGACAGGTGACAAAATCTTCATCTCTGTGTCAGTACACAAATAGTGGCTAAGAATAATAATAATAATGATTCCCTTATCAGTCCCGCAAGGGGAAATTTGTTCTCTGCATTTTTGACCCAACCTATTGTATAGGAGCAGTGAGCTGCCAACATATGGCGCTCGGGGAGCATTTAGGGGTTAAGTGTCCTGCTCAAGGACACCTTGACAGGCTGTATGCAGAACCAGGAATCGAACCTGTAAACCTTCCGATTGCCAGGCGACCGCTCTACCCACTGAGCTATGCCGCCCCCTAAGAATTATGGTTGAGAATCTAAAAATAATCAATAAATTACTTTTGTTTTGTTTTATTAATTCAGTGGAAGGTAGTAACTGTCAAAAGGAAGGTAGAACTAACCTATGTAATGGGGGAATCAGGGTTTACTCAAATTCCAGGACAAAATTAAGAGAGATAAATAATTTTGTAAAAGGTTTTAACCGAGGATTACAAAAAAATGGTGGTAGGTTGACGAATGATAAGATAAGAACTTGGCATCTGATGCAAAGGATGCACAATTGCTGGGTGGTGATAGGGGGCAGTGACATACGGTGGGGTTGATGGCAGGTGCCTGACCTGACTACACATACTTGGTAGGAAATAACCACTGGACCATACCACAACCATAGCTAGTAGGGCATAATTGGCTAAGCCTCACATGGGTATAAGGGTTAGGTTGGGTGAAAGGATTGTAGGTTCGCTGGTGTCCCCCTCTAGGTCACCTGGGCACTCATGGTTAAGTGAACGAAAAGTACTCTTGTTTTGTTCTCCTTCGGCAACAAAGCACTGTGGCTTGGAGGAGACACATGCTACAGCTTCCTCCTTCATGTCGATGCTCTAGAGAAGGATCAAAAGCGACACATCCAGCAACCGGCAACTTGGGGATATTGGATGGAAAAAAGGGGATAAAATTGAGAAAAAATAAGGGGGGACAAGTGAGAAAAAACGAACAAAAAAAGAGAGACGATACAGCAGGACACAAACATTTTTCCTATTAATAAGGTAATGAGAAAAAAAGAATTGATTTTTTAGTCACAGTCAGTTGGATCAATTAATTGCACAATTTGAGGCTAAAGAAAGGAAAGAGGCAGAGGAGTAGCACAGTTCACTGTTTCGAGATGCTGTCATAAGATTACCTCTATAACTAAACAGATGCTCCACTGGAGTACTGGATGGCAATGTGGTGTTGTACTTCATGAAAAGTTTCTTCACATTTGGTCATTCAAGGCTTCATAAATGGAAGTGTGGTTCCCAAAAAAGACATTTCTTGCTAGCTAGCAAAGTCTGCTAGCATAGTTAAGTTGTTGAAATACCGTCATGAATAATCATTAATAATTCCACAAATAACATTAATTTAATTACAGTTATTTACAGTACTATAACTGATTACAATTATCTTTATTTTGTAATTAAATGACATTACATGTAACTCATCACTCCCCAACACTGGTCATGATTAGACTCCACTTTGTGGGGGTGGACACCGGTTTAGAAGGAGCTTGGGGGGATTAAAGCCAGATGCCCTTCCTGGCACTCTGTAGATAGTTCAAACCTGCTGCCTCCAGCTCATCAGTTCCCCAAATGAACTAATGAGATAATGTTTCTCTAAGTTTCTCATGAGAACTGAGAGCAGTTAAAACCAAGACATTTCTCCCGAATTTAAGTATTTTTGTCAAGTCTGTGACAAACTGACTAATGATGAGGGGGGTCTTTAGAGAAAAAATATTTATTGTGTCAAAAACTGACTACCAAAGTTAAAGCTCAGTTGTTCAAAGAAGACTGAATGACTTTCCCTATGTGTTTTGTTTTGTCTTTTACAGTACACATTTACAATGAAATGTCCCCATCACCAATCTTAATTTCACTATCCAAGAAATCCAACACATCATTTTTAGCATCCTACCTTGTGAATTTGATGTGGGTGTCCACCATACTTCTCATACAAGGGACAATACTACAGGTAGAAGTATGGTTGTGCTATCGGCTCCCTAGTTTCACCTACAGTGGCCAATTTTTACATGAAGGAAGTAGAGATCAAGGACCTAGTATCATATCCAGGGACACCTCATAGTTATTGGTTCAGGTATGTGGATAGCACGCAAATTAAAATTAAATATCAGGACATACCACAGTTCACTGACCATATTAACTCGGTGGACACCCAAATCAAATTCACAAGGGAGGATGCTAAAAATGACATGTTGGCTTTCTTGGAATGTGAAATTAGGATTGGTGATGGGGGACATTTGATTGTAAATGTGCACTTTAAACCAACATAAATGAATCAATATTTAGGGTTTGACTCTCACTACCCTCTGGAGCATAAACTGGGAGTCATCAGGACTTTGTACCACCAGGCTGACAATGTCCACACTGACTCAGTGGCCGGGGAGGAAGAGACGTCCCATATTAACATATTAAACAGGCCAAGGTAAAGTGTGGTTACCCTAACTATGTGTTTGAAAAAGCCAGAAAGCCTCCCAAACAGTGCTCCTGCCAAGTGGAGGGAGAAGAGGAGCCCAGGTGCAGACTAGCCTTGAGTCCATATGTGGTGGGAGTGTCAGGACACTTAGAAATGCGTATTTTCCAAACATCACATCTGACTTGCTTTCAAACGCCAAAACACACTGTATCAAAAGTTGGCCCATCCCAAGGATGGAGTCCCCCGGCAGAAATTGAGTAATATAGTGTATGAAAGAAAGAAAGAAAGGAAAGGATTCCCTTATCAGTCCCGCAAGGGGAAATTTGGATTTCTCTGCATTTTTGACCCAACCTATTATATAGGAGCAGTGAGCTGCCAACATATGGCGCTTGGGGAGCAGTTAGGGGTTAAGTGTCTTGCTCAAGGACACCTCGACATGGTGTATGCAGGACCGGGGATCGAACCTGCAACCTTCTGATTGCCAGACGACCGCTCAACCCACTGAGCTATGCCGCACCCTATGCCGTTGAATGCCAGGAGGACTGCAGTGACTTGTACATCGGGGAGACCAAACAGACACTAGCTAAGAGGATGGTGCAGCATAGGACAGCCAACACGTCAGGCCAGGACTCTGTGCACTACACCCATCTACAAGCTAGTGGCCAGTCATTCAAGATGATGATGTTCACATCCTTGATAGGAAGGAACGCTGGTATGAAAGTGGGCTGAAAGGGGCCATTTATGTGAAGAGGGAACAACCGTCTTTGACTAGGGGTGGTGGCCTGAGAGTACATCTGTCATCTTATTACAATGCCGTGATTGCAAATATTCCCCAATCCTTTGTGAATGGTGCTCAGTGCCACTGAATGTGCAGTCAATGGGCAACTTGCATATGAACCCATCCTTTCGATGTGTGGTGTTGCTGTATTACAAGAAACAGTGAATTGGTTCAACTGGATCAGAAGTTTAATCAGAAACGTTTCGTCTCTCAAAAAGGTGACACCTTCAGTCTGAGCAGACTACGAGTATTCCCGCCCATATAAAAAAAAACATAAATGTCACACAACAAAAGGCTGGGTTCATAGGCAAGTTGGATCATTGATTGCACATTCACCATTCACAAAGTATACTCCAGAGGATGGTGGGAGTCAAACTATAAATACTGATCCGTATCTGTGGGTTTATGGTACATATTAACAGTCAACTGTCCCCCATCACCAATCTGAATTTCCTAATCTAAACCCAAAACGTCACTTTTTGCCTCCTCCCTTGCGAACAGGGGTGGTGGCTTGAGAGTACATCTGTCATCTTCTTACAATACCGTGACTGCAAATATTCCCCAGTCCTTTGTGAATGGAGCTCATTACCATTGAATGTGCAGTTGATCACCCAACTCTCATATGAACCCAGCCTATCGTTGTGTGGTATCGATGTATTGTTTATAAGGGGGAATGCTGCACTCAGCTCAGAGTGAAGATGTCACCTGTTTGAGTGACAAAACGTTTCTGAATAAACTTCTGATCCAGTTCAATCGATTTACCACTTTTGTGTAACCTTATAACACTTGTTTCAATATTTCTGATACATTTTTGGCGCAATTGTTTATAACCTTGTATTTTCACCTTTATATAGTTGATGTTTATGTAAATATCTGAATACTGTTGTGTTGTCATTCCATGTGAAGTGCCTGTCAGAGCCATAATACCAAAGGAAAATTCCATGTACAAGAAAACCAAAACGGCCAACAGACTGTTTCTGATTGAAGACCTAGGGATTGAAGTATTCATTATTATTATTTATTTACTAAAAAAGTGGTGGCATGGCTTAGTGGGTAGAGCCGTCACCTGCCGATCGGAAGGTTGCAGGTTCAATCCCCAGTCCTGCAGAGAAGCATGTCGAGGTGTCCTTGAGCAAAACACTTTTTCCCTAATTGCTCTACCCTGTGATGAACTGGCGACCTATACAAGATGTACCCCGCCTTTCGCCCAATAAGAAAGGAGATAGCCTCCAGTTCCCCTGCTACCTGATTTCGGATAAGCGGTTGACGATGGATAGATGGATTTACTTAAAAAGACCATGTGCAGCTTTTTGAATAAGTAGAATATGGCAAATAGACTCATTGTTATATAGCACTTTTCCATGTCATGAATTAATAAACCTCACCAGATTAGGGCCTTAAGGTAATTCGTATCTGCATTCCCCTAGCAGGTCAGATCAGAAAAGACACAACACATACATTCTACTCTTTTTAAGAGTAAAGTAAGCATGAACCTATATTAAGCACATGACAATTATGTCAACAAGACATACAAAACTACACACAAATAACATGTCGAAGAACAAAACTACATAGTAAAAATTCAGAAATATGAAAATAATTCTCAAGTAAAAGCAGGAAGACAATAGTATAATTGGTCGGTGAATAAAACAGTGACTGGAGTCAGTAGAATGAATATGTGACCTGACTGACTAAGACGGAGCAGGGTGCAGCCTTGATAGACCACAAATGCTTATGTAAACAAAATGTAGCATGTTTTCCAGTGCATTGCAATGTCCATACAGTGTGGAAACTAAGTATTTCAACACCCGCTGATTTTGTGTTTGCCCCCTTAAAAATAAAAATGAACTGTCTATACTATTTATGGTTGGTTCATCTTAACTGTGAGAGACAGAATATTTTTTTAAATCCCCTGAAATACATAGTATATGAATTGTAAACATTTATATGTGTTCTACCTCTCTGAGGAACCATCATCTCATCGTGGTGGAGAGGTTTGAGTGTCTGTGAACCTGAGAGCTGTGTTGTCGGGAACCTAGTGCCAGTGGTAGGGTCTCCCATGGCAAATTGGTCTCAGGTGAGGTACCACACTAAGAATGGTTCAAGAAGACCCCATAAAAGGTCCGAGAAGTGACGATACCCTGCCCAGAGAAACGGCCCGTCAGTGAGCGCCTGAAGGCCAAGTTTGCCATGGAGCCCGGTTGGGCTCAGCCCGAAAAAACGACATGGACACTTCTCCATCCTGTGGACCCACCACCAGTAGGAACAACCAGTGGGGTCGGGTGCACTACCAGACAGGTAGCAGTGAAGGCAAAGGGTCTAAGCAGATCAGACCCTTGCAACAGAAGCTAGCATTAGGGACATGGAATGTCACTTCCTTGGGGGGTAAGGAGGCAGAGAATGTGCGGGAGGTGGAACGGTACCAACTAGATCTGGTGGGGCTCACCTCTACTCACAGCATCAGATTTGGAACCAAGGTCTTAGATAGGAGTTGGACTGTATACTTCTCAGGAGTTGCCCAAGGTGAGAGATGCCGGGCAGATGTAGGGATACTCACAAGTCCCCGGCTGAGGGCCACTATACTGGAATTTAACCCTGTGGATGAGAGAGTCATGTCCCTATGCTTTAGGATTATGGGAGGAAAAACTCTGACTGTTGTCTGTGCCTATGCACCAAACAGTACGTCAGAGTATTCAACCTTTTTGCAGACCCTGGATAGAGTCCTGAATGGAGCTCCTGTAGGGGACTCTATCATTTTACTGGGACACTTCAATGTTCATGTGGGTAATGAAGAAGACAGCTGGAGGGCCTTGATTGGGAAGAATGGCCTCCCTGATCCAACCCGAGTGGTGCTTTGTTGTTGGACTTTTGTGCTAGTCATGGATTATCTATGACAAACACCATGTTTTAACATATGGGTCCTCATAAGTGTACATAGTAACAGAGCATTTTAGGGCAAAGACCAATGATAGATTTAGTCATTGTATGTGATTTTTTTTCCAGATCCCCTTGTCAGTCCCACAAGGGAAAATTTGGAATTCTCTGCATTTGACCCATCCTCTTGTATAGGAGCAGACCTGGTAAACCCAAACTTATAGTGCAGGTGAATTGGGAACACTTGGAGGAGGACTCTGTCAAGAAGACCTTCAACTCCCAACTACCACAAAGCTTTTCAGGCATCCCCGTAGAGGTTTAGGACATTGAACCAGAGCGGACTATGTTGAAAGCTTCCATTGCTGAAGCTGCAACTATGAGACGTGGTTAACTATGAGGGGTGGTTAACCACAAATACACTGGTGGACACCAGCAATTAGGGAAGCTGCCCGACTGAAGAAGCAGGCCTTCCGGGATAACACCATCAATTTACCTTAGTCTGGAGCTTGATGAAAGATCTCACCTCGTGGAGAGAACCTGATCATGAGAAAGATGAGGGAACAACCCAGAATTATACTGCAGGAGCTTGTTGATGATCTCAAGGCAGCTGGGACCACAGTCACCAAGATGATCATTGGTAACACACTACACCATAATGGATTGAAATCCTGTAGTGTCCACAAGGTCCCCCTGCTCAAGAAGGAAGATGTCCAGGCCCATCTGAAGTTTGCCAATGAGCACCAGGATGATTCAGAGGAGGCATAGGAGAAAGTGCTGTGGTCAGATGAGACTAAAATCGAGCTCTTTGGCATCAACTTGACTTGCCCCGTTTGTAGGAAGAAAAAAGCTGACATGGACCCCGAGAAAAACATCCCCACCATCAAGCATGGTCAGGGAAACATGCTTGGAAACATGCACGTCACAAAATCAGCAGGGGGTGAAATACTTATTTTCCCCACTGCATGCTGGTAAAATTTGGAATATTGCGTTTTAATTGGTTTAATTTAAATCCCCTCTGACAATATTTGATTTTTTTTTATTTACTTAACACTGATATGATGTGTAGCAAGCCTGCCTCGCTTTTATCTAGCTCTGTGGGTAGATCATGCATTCATAACAACTTTAGCATGCTGTCATGTACAATCTTCAATTCAAACAATTATTTCAATGTAAAAGTATTCTTATGCCAATCATCTTAAAGGAATCATGCAGTAGCTGCTCCATCATTTCAAATCTCTGGACAAGCATCAACAGGTCGCATTTTGTCATCAAGATCAACAGCATTTATTTTTTATTCTAACAGTTACAATAGTATTTTTGATTGAATTTAAGTAGTTTTTCAATCTATGAACTCAATGGATAGCATTCTTCTTTCTCTGCTTCAGACAGGTGCTGCTCCAATAAATCAGTGTTGACTTCATGCATCATCAGGAACTTTCCATTGAAATGGAATACAGGGATGTCATACCTGTATCTGTCATACCAAACTTTGTTCTCAGATAATGTGATATCAACCTGTTGAAAAATATACTAAAGAGGAGAGTAAAAACCAATTAGGGAACATAGTAAAAGGAAATAACATTTTAAACAATACTAAAAATGTAAGGTACTTACTCTGTGTTTATATGGTTCAAGGACATCTTTTGCACTGTCACACAATGGACACTGGTCCTATATAACATAAATGAGGCTAAATTCATATGGAAAATGAATTCATTTTAACAGTCCACATTTATCTAACTTTTCAGTCAACCCTTGACATCAAATTGAATTGTTTAGTTTCAATTTATCAGATGTTACAACATTACAATTGCATTAAGCTGACGCTTTCCAAAGCAATGTGCATTTGAGAATTACTATAACACAAGTGAGATGAAGGTGTAATGATGCATGCAATCAGAGTATATGCCTTAAATGTTGGGTGTAAATCGGAAGACATAACATCTTTTTGGAGTGAGCTAGATGAAGTGGTAGAGAGTGTACGTAAGGAAGACAGAGTGATTTTGAGCGGACTTCATTTGACGTGTTGGGGGAAGGGAACATGGGTGATACGGAGTTGATAGGCAGGTATGGTGTCAAATAGAAGAATGTGGAGGGACAGATGGTAGTACCTTTTTCAAAGAGGATGGAAATGGCTATGAGGAATACATATTTAAGGAAGAGGGGGGAAACACAGCGTGATATATGAGTGGAGGAAAATGCACACAGGTGGACTGGAGACTGCAACATTGTGACGAGAGAGGACACAGCTAGCTACCATCAGATGGCGGTTTGTAAGATGACTTTGGAGAGGAAAAAGAGGAAGAGGGTGAAGGCAAATTCATGGATCAAATGGTGGAATTTGAAGAAGGGAGACTGCTGTTTGGACGTTAGGGGGGAGTTCTAGACCGGCATTGGGTTGCAGTGAAGAGTTGCTGGATGGCTGGGCAACCTCTACAGAAATTGTAAGGGAGACAGCTAGGAATATACTTAGTGTGTTAACTAGACAGCGGAAGGAAAACAAGAAGACTTATTGGTGGAATGAGAAAGGACAGCAGAGTATACAGAGGAAGAGGTTGGCAAAGATAAATTGGGATAGTCAGAGAGATGAAGAAAGTAGACAAGAGTTTGCAATGGTGATAGACAGGTTGACAGATAGCATCAGGCAGGAGTCTTTGTGGACTATGATATTTGCTGATGACATTGTGATCCGTAGTGAGAGTAGGGAGCAGATTGAGACTGGAGAGCTGGATATATGCACTGGAGAGAAGAATGCACTTCAGCAGGAGCTAGACGGAATGAGAGGGAGACAGTGGAATGGTGAGGATGAAAGGAGTAGAGGTGAGTAAAATGGATGAGTTTAAATAATCGGGGTCAATTGTTAAAAGTATTGGGGAGTACAGAAGAAAGGTAAAGAAGAGAATGAAGGCAGGGTGGAATGGTTGGAGAAGAGTGTCAGGGTTGGTTTGTAACAGAAGAGTACAAGCAAAAGAGAAAGAGAAGGTTTACAAGATGGTAGTGAGCCCAGCTATGTTGTATGACTTAGAGACGGTAGCACTGACAAAAAGACCGGAGGCCAGGCTAGAGGGGAAGAGTTGAAAATGCAAAGAAATGCATTAGGAATGATGAGAAAGGACAGGGGTAGGAATGATTATATAGAGGGACAGCTCAGGTTAGAAGGTTTGGAGATAAAGCAAAAGAAGTAAGATTGAGATGGTTTGGATATTTGCAAAGGAGAGATGCTGATATTTTGGTAGAAGGACACTGACTATGGAGCTTCCAGGCAAAAGGAAAAGTGGAATACCAAAGAAGAGGTTTATAGATGTGGTAAGGGAGGACATGCAGGTGGCTGGTGTGACAGAGGAAGATGCAGAGGACAGGAAGAGATGGAGATTGATGATTCACTGTGGTGACCCCTGATGGGGGAAGCTGATAGTAGTTGTTCTGATACATTGGTACATGTTCTTGAGAGAACATTATTCATTCAAAGGAATCAATTTAATTTAAATCGCTTAAGCTCCAGCTGTGGGGTATGGCATCAATATCAATAGAAATGAGAATACATTTATTTTAAAATATTTACTGTCACGCCAAAAAGGGTAGGTCTTCTAAGGATTAATTAAGAGTTAATAGTATGTCGCCAATCAAAGAAAATTACAAATTTCCTATATCTGAATGAGAACTCCTCAGCCTTGACATATAGCCTACATCTGTGACTTATAAAAGTAATGTATTTTACCTTTGTAAAGAATGTCAAAGTAGGCAATGGCTTCTGGGAGAACAGCCTTTGAAGCAGGTGAGACGAATTCTTTGAATAAAAGTTCCTTGTTATCAGACACTGCATTCTCTCAAGCCTGTTAAAGCAGAGTGATTGAAAAGGAAAAAAAAAGGATGACGGCTGCTTTTAGGATGAACTTTCAATAACATATGTTCGTGACGTTATTTGCTTGTCAAAGTTTTGGGATTTAACACCTAAAGTTTCGTTTAGAGTATGGATCCACCAGGGTTATCAAGTCCATCTCATAAATTTAGTCTCTTAAATTTATCAACCATGAATCTTGGTGTTTAATTATCATTTTTATTTAAACTACTAAAATGATTGGTATAATCAAGTCAGTCTCATTAAACTAGTTTCATGACTCAGTTTCATCAAAACCAGACAATGATCCAGATGGCAGGGCAATCCACCAGGTGTTACAGAATATGACCATACTTAGGCATGCAGGCTTAATTGAATCAATCAGTTTGAAATTGCAAGAGAATGAAAATCATCTTGATTTACACTCGAAATTGGACACCACCTTTTTCTGGTTGCTTTCTTCGACGTTATGTGATGACGAATGTATATGTGAAGAAGGCATGACAATTTGGACAGCCTAAACTTGTAATTAACAGATGGAGGTTTGATGATGTTTTTTGTCTGACATATACATACATGATATCCAACTATTAAAACTGCGGTCGCTCCTATAGTGACAACCATAAGGACACTTATGGCATATTGATCATCACAAAAAAGGTAAATTGGTTCAACTGGATTAGAAGTTTATTCCGAAATGTTTCGTCACTCAAACAGACTAACATCTTCAGAATGATCAACAATGGTCGCTCCCGCTTGAACAGGGCTGGTGGTGCCAATTCTGTTGCCAACCCACTAACAAATGTAGAGTTATCAATATTTGCCCGCGTTGCTCTCTGCCAGCACGCCGGGGAGTATGTTGCGGGTTCATATCCCGAAATGTGAGGCATTCATTGTAAAGCGCTTTGAATGGTCGCTAGTGGAAGAAAGTGCTATGAATGTCTTGATGTATGCTAAATAATCCAGGTATTGAAATCACAAAAAGAGGTGAATCAGTTCAATTGGATCAGAAGTTTGAAGACTGAAGAAGTTACCTGGTGAGTGACGAAACGTTTCAAAATAAACTTCTGATCCAGTTGAACTGATTCACCTCTTTTTGTGTAAGCGCTATGGATTAAATCCCTTATCAGTCCCACAAGGGGAAATTTGGTTTTCTCTGCATTTCAACCCATCCTATTGTATAGGAGCAGTGAGCTGCCAACATAAGGCGCTAGATGGGGCAGTCAGTGTATTGCTCAAAGACACCTTGACACGCTTTCTGTAAGACCGGGGATCGAACCTGTTGCATTCTGATTGTCAGAAGACTGCTCTACTCAGTGAGCTATGACGTCACTCTATATGTGGGGTCTATTAAATGAACATTCGTTATAAACAGCCAGCTGACCAGCTTCTTCTTTTTTCTGTATTTTCGGTCGATAATTCAAGAAGTCAAAGTCATTTGAATTGGGTCATATGAACACTCTATGATCATATGAACTGATACTAACTATTTTGACAGCTGACCAGTTGTTGATCAAAGTCCAACTCGTGACTTACACAGGGTAGTGCTGGTTAGCATGCTAACAGTTAACCTTGTACATGTAAATGTGGAACAAATTGGCGTTGTATGTTTCATTGCGTCAAACTACGGTGAATTTTACTTGTGGACGATGACGAGAAGTTATTGTTGGAGAAAATTATCTTGTGGTCGCAATGCATCGTCCTGTCTAGTTCACTATCCCTAACCTTGCCAACAAAGTGTTTTACAACAGCCATCAAAAGCTTACCTGAGAAATCTCTACGCTCGAAAGTAGATGGGTGATAATGAAAATGATGACGCTAAACTCGAAATGGATTATGGGCATATTGATCAGGGATCTCCAAAAAGACTGGATCAAGCAGCCGATTATTCTCAAGCGCACCAACGTGTAGTTGGTAACGTGACGGCGGCGCCATCTTGGATGTACCTGAACCAGAAATAAGCTGAATAAACTTCCATTCGTACATCCATCTATCGTCAACCGCTTAACCGGCGTTGGGTCGCGAAGGCACCAGATTTCAGCCGGGATCTCCAAGCTTTCCTTTTCCTTGCAACATCTACTTGCTCTGACTGGGGGATCCCAAGGTGTTCCTAGTCCAGTAAACCTGATTTATTTAAACATCAGCAAGAGTGTTACAAAACTCAGACAGAAGATTGCAAATGTTCATTCAGTAATTTTAATTCTCAAATTGCATCGAACTGTTTGGACCCCATGAAAATGTATTTTATCCCTTTCAGCTCAATATATAGTGTCGCTAGTTCATTGGAGATGTTATCTGTTGCAGAACATATGAATTCAACATGGAGAAGAAGAATATGCAGATTTTCCGCAAAAAATGCCCTGATAACTATTAGATTATGAAATGCTTGCAAACAAATAGTTGGGATACTTTAATATCGTAATCCATATCATTAGGGGTCCATCCTTCCATAGTCAACCCCTTACCCAAAGTCAGGTTGCAGGAGAATTGGAGCCTGTCTCAGTTCTCATTGGGTGAAAGGTGGGGATACAACCTTGAAGGGTCGCCAGTCCATCACAGGGCAGAGCAATTAGGGGAATCATGTATTGCTCAAGGACACTCTGACACATTTCTATGCAGGTCTTGGGCTTGAACCTGCAAACCTTCCGATGGCCATGCGACCACTCTACCCACTAAGCCATACCGGCCCCTTTAACATTGGGGGCAATAAACCTAATTAAATAATATTTAGACCTGTGAGAGAGACTCATCTGATCCGCCAAGATTAGTCCCCATGATGTGGGGGTGGACATGGGTTAGATGTAGATTCAACCCTGCTAACATCTGGCTCACAGGAACCACTGAGCAAACATGGTCCCATGACAAATAACTTTTAAGTCATGCCAAAAATGCAATTTGCAACATAAACTTACTTTACCTCTCTATTTAATCTCACATTGCTTTTTTGAAATCTAACTTCTATGTCATGCTGTTGTAGCCCTTTTTATAGAGTGAAATCATTGACCCAGAAGAGCTTTCCTTTAAAAATTGAGTGTACAGGGCCTCTGGTGGCTTGGGGGGTTAAGGTGAGTTTTAATGCATTTCTGCGTCATGCGGTTGTGTGCTCGATTTTCGCTGTGCCTTTTCACACCACGGCCGGAGGCCCATAATCGGTTAAACCTCACACGATTTAGGGGTTGAAATTTACAAGGAGGGCAAGTCTGCTTAGTCTATGTCCCAGAAGCTACCCATTCCCTCTTTTAATTCCTGCAGTCAATCGTCTCACTAACTAGGCTTTGGTGTGATCTATGCTAGTCTTAAATACCCCTTTAATAGTTTTTATTTCAAACAATTTCACAGCTGTATCTGTAACATGAAAAAATATCAACATTTTACGACTGAAATGTGGAAAGGAATCACTTAAAATCAGTATAATTTTCTAACTCTGTGAAGAGCTGTAGAGAGGAACAGATAAACACCAACAAATTACTTCAATGCAGATATCCGTTTACATATTGGCGATGAATTTTGAGGTTATTATTAGTTAATTAGTCTCCAATTCAAGGACTTTGCTGGTCTCCACATAAACACTCGGCCTCCGAAACTACCGTCTGGTACATCCAATATGGCCGAAAGAATTTGACGTCGACTGCACTTTCTATTCAACGAAAATTTGATCCAGCATATTTTAGAGATCAGCGACCACGGCCCCCCAAACCGTCACAACGGATGTAATTAAATTTCCCCTACGGAAGTACCCTTTACATGACCCTGAAACGTCATCAATAGTTGTCGATAGTGTTTTCGTAGCCCAGACGCGACAAGGTTGTTGCCAAACATTTCAATTCTCGATTAGCTGTCTTCCCCCCAGTCTGATTAATCTTGCATTGCTTAAAAAAATATAATTTCTTGTGTTGTTCTGTTAATAATGGCAGCTAATAATAGAAGCAGCTGAAAGTTGAAGGAATATGAGAAATTTTAAACGTCTCCAACGCGTGGTAATGTTGACGCGTCAGTTTGAAGTATGTAGGATTTAGACTGCAAGCTCGTTTTGTTGTAGTTAGCTTTGTTACTCAACATGCTCACTAAATGATGAAGTGACTTGGGTCAGCCCGTTTTTGATACACACGTAATATCAAATAAACGAACGTTTACCTTAACTACAAATGGCACTTGTCATTGTTCACGACCATCAACGCCACTGGCGGTACACGAATACACAAGTGGTCGGCAAAAGAAACCAAAATATAACAGTATTATTGCCATCGGTACTTCTGTTTCGGGTCGTACGCCCGATTTTCTCTTCAGTTGTTTGTAATATTTAAATAATTAAGTAAAGTTTAATTTTTACGGAATAGGACACTCAATTACAACAAGGGGACAAAACAGCTATCTGATCCATACAGAATTACAGATGGACTGAATTGACAATGGCTGATTTCTGGCCCGATGCTATCTTTGGCGATATTTGCTTGTACCCGATCGAAACCCCGGGTATTTATACCGGAGAGTCGTTGTAAACACACACGTCTTTAGAGGAGTATCAGTTTTGTGTTTCTGGACATGCGAAGACGTTTTATTTTATTATTTTTATGTATTATATATATAT
>OMLC01035665.1:0-22344 GCA_900302585.1 Regalecus glesne
CATGCTTGTTAAATGATGTCAAGAAAGCTTCATTGGGGAAGGTAGGGGGAGGGCTGGAGGGCTGGAGGGAAGTGCAAAGGGAAGGAGTGGTAGCCCACAATGCTGGACTCTGCCTTTATGGTATAGAATAGATATTTCCACTCATCAGCCATTAGTCATCCTCTCACATGCACGCCATACCAGCTACACTTTTTTATATGATCAACCAATTGCTTTAGCGGGAGTGGGGCTTAATTTGATTACACTAGTTGGTCGTCCACTCTTTAAGGATAATCTGCCCATTGGATTTATGTGGTCTTACCGGGGTGGAGCGGTTGCTCTCCTCTGGGAGGAGGAAATGAAGACAGAGTCATGTCTGGCCTCAGCAGTTATATCATTAACCTGTAATTATGGATGTGTGTGTGTTTTTATGCAACGTTTGTTGCTCATTTTAACATCTTCAAGAGACCTTCGAGACCCTTAAACAAATTTCCAGGGCTCTATTTCATGTTTACGGTGTTTTTCCAGTCGACAATGAATTCCAGGTCAAACTCATTTGGAGACAATCTGAACTTTCAAACACCACAGCACATCACCACGAGGCCATCTTGGGGGAAGGACACGACCTGATCTAACAACATGGTTGCAAACAAACGACAGATTATAGACACAGACAGCTAGAGCACTCGCCTCCGTGTCAGGCGTAGCGTGTTTGATCCCCACCATGGGGTATCAGTAAAGGGCATCTGGCCTTAATTCCCCATGCTTGGTAAATGTGGGGCCTATGTTGTAAAGTGCTTCATGTGGATGTAGACTAGCAACATAGAGCTGCATAAGAATTAGTCTATACACCTCAAGATGGTCTACAAACTTAAGGCATGATGGGATACAAGCAATTACAGAAGTTGCTAGACACGATTTTTAGATTTTATTAAACCAGTGAATGTGATGGGTCAAACCAAGGAAAGGAAAGACACTTCATCCATCCATCCATCCATCCATCCATCCATCCATCCATCCCTTGTTAACTGCTTATCCAAAGTCCGGTTGCAGGGTAACTGGGGCCTTTCTCAGTGCTCATTGGGTAAAAGGTTGGGAAAGGTCGCCAGTCCATCACAGGGCAATGCATTTTGGGTAACAGTGTCTTGCTCAAGGGTACTTCAACGCGTTCCCCTGCAGATTGCCGGGATCAAACCTACAACTTTCCGATCGCCAGAGAACTGCCCGACCCGCTGACCCATGCTGCTCCAATGACAACTCTGATCGAGCATGTAGGTCATCAGATTGATGGTGCAGTTTACCAGATGGAAACGGTCTCCTTCCCCTGCCATGATTGCACAATTTCTCTTGCACACCAAAAGCTAACCACAACAACTTAATTACCATATCTACTCCTGGTGCAAGTGCCAACCTGTATCACAGATCATCTCAACAAATCACAGCAGTATATCTCCCTCGACGAGCACGCAGGCCTCCCGATTCCTCAACTGCTACCCTGGGACATCTTGCCACAATTAAAGTGATCTCATCTACTGCTAGCCCCAATCAAAGGCCTATCCAAAGAAACCCTCGTAGTACACAGCCCCTGAAAATTAGCTTTATCAATATCAGATCACTGTCTAGCAAAGTGATGCTGGTAAATGACCATCATGGAGCATAGTTTTGCTCGGCTTATGCAAAACTTGGCTGAAACCAGATGTTTTCTCACTGCTAAATGATGCCTCGCCCCCTGACTACGCCAGCGCTCACGCTGCCGAAGATACCAAACAAGGTAAGTAAAAGTTTATTTATATAGCTCTTTTGAGAACACACGCTTACAATGCGCTTTACAACCCAATCGTGATAAAAACAAGTCAATATATAACATGAATAAAAGGAGAAGGAAACATGACACAGAAACAGACCAAGCTAAAAACTGACCATGGGGGTGTTTGTTCTAATTTATAGCTCTGCCTTTAACCTTGGCTTGAAATCTGACACTAGACTTGAACCTTTGGAAGTGTTAGTCATGTTAGCCTCTGCAAGAGCCATGAACAGCTCTGTTCAGGTCGATGGACTGCAGCCATTTTATCTGACTGGCAACACATTTCTCACCTAATTAAGATCAATAAACACAAGCCTGACATTTTTCTTTGACATTTGGATTAAATTTACTCAAAAGCAACCTTCTACTAAGCAGCAACCTCTGGGGCAGAAAAAGTGAAGCCAAAGAGGAAGGGACAAAATGTAGTTGCTCAAATGGCCTCTTGAGGATCAATCCAAAAGACAATCCATCCCTATAGATCCCCATGCTGAAATGCCCCAATTCCCAGCAGAAATCAACATGTTTACTGTTATATTACATGTTAGCTCAGCAATATAGTGCCAGCTAGGCAAGTTAGGCATTGTGGGTTTGATCCCACCCTGGCATGTCAGGAAAGGTCATCTGGCCTACATGCCTCATGCTGGAGTAAATGTGAGGCGTTCATTGTAAAGCGCTCGGAGTGGTCGCTAGGCTAGAAAAAGGCTATATGTCTGAGCTGTTATGTCAATTATGTTGTACATAACCGAGGGCGTGGCTGCTATGAGGGACAGATGGGTCTGTATACACACATCTGATGTCCCTGGGGTCATCGGGTGTTTCAGGTCTTTCAACATCTTGCACCCTCCTCCAGGTGACCCAGCTGGGACTGATCAGACCCCAGCTTGTGTCCAGATGGCTGGCTACTTATGACCCCATGGCGCTCCTCTTTTGAGCCACAGCCATCTTGAGGCCCTCTCTGCTGCATCGATGATACCGCAGATGGCCTTCCTCTTCCTCTCTCCCTTGATGTCCAGCTCGCTGAAGGCTCTGGCTAAAGAATGGGCTTTGAATCCCCTGTATCCAACTTCCACTGGGAGGTACCTCGCTCTCCATCCAGCCTGCTAGCAGTTGTTGACCAGTCCCGTGTACTTGGTGAACTTCCTTTCAAAGGCCTGTTCTTAGCAATCTTCCCATGGCACTGTCAGATCCAGCAGCACTGCTTGCTCGGGGGACTCAGACACAAGGACGATGTCGGACATGACATTCTAATAAGTTGAGAAATAACTGCTTAAAATGACAACTTAAAAAGAAGATGCAGCACCAAGATCACTCGCTTCCTCGCCTGAGTTGTGCGTATGTGTGTGAGTGTTTGGGGTGTGTGTGTATGTGTGTGTGCACTGTCGTCGATATCCCAGTATCTTGGTGCATCACGGCAGCTCTTTCATCACGCGAGTTAACAGGCAGTCACCGGGTGGAAGCCTCCTTTGGTTCTGTGTAACCGGACAAACTGCTGGACTTTTACTTAATTTTACTAGCGGACTATTCGGTGTAATTCATCCCCAGACATCGTTTGATGAATAGCTCCTGTGCGGTCGTGCTACAGACGTTGGCCATCCATTACGTACTGCTGGCTGGCCTCATCTGAGTGAGCTAACACAGCCAGTCATCTGATGGCAGATGGATAAACTTAAGTACTTGAAAAATTTAGACAGACAAAGCTGAGCTTTGGAACGGGAGGAGACGTGGGACGAGAGAGGTGAATGAGAGAAAGAGGGAAGGTAGGGGAGACGACAGAGGGAGAGCAGCAGGTATCGCAAACTCTACTGCACACAGCACAATCCCAGGCCAAAGGACACAGTGAGGAACACACGTCTAACTTCACTAAACGCTGCTACCACACCAGCATGTTGTCCACTCTCATCACTTCTCTCCTCCGCTTTCGCTCTCCGTGTGAGTGTCGTGTCTGTGTCTGCCTCGCCTGGCGTGGTCATGTGAAGTCTATTCTCTCTGCGGGGCCCCACTGAGCAGAGGCGGTCTTGTGGCGCAGGATCCCACTGGCTCTTAACTGCATCAGCGGGCTGCCTGCTGTTGACTCAGATGGCCACAGATTCACTAGATTTGCCTTCGACTACGAGTTTACCACTCAGCACGTTCCAACATGCTGAACTGTGTGTACCCGTGTGTAATCTAAGAAAAGAAAGAAAGGATTCCCTTATCAGTCCCGCAAGGGGAAATTTGGATTTCTCTGCATTTTTGACCCAACCTATTGTATAGGAGCAGTGAGCTGCCAACATATGGCGCTCGGGGAGCAGTTAGGGGTTCAGTGTCTTGCTCAAGGACACCTCGACATGCTGTATGCAGGACCGGGGATCGATCCTGCAACCTTCCGATTGCCAGACGACCGCTCTGCCCACTGAGCTATGCCGCCCCATAAACATGACACAGGAAGAAACAGATCATGTTAAAACCAACTACAAGACTATGTAAAGGCTTGCTTAAAAAGATGACTTTTAATAAGCCACTTCACATGTTCCAAGAATGAGCAGATCTATTGGATTGTGGAAGATTATTCCAGAGATATTGGACTAAAACTGCAAAGGCACAGTCACCCTTTGTTTTGCAGTTGGAGTGCGGGATGGACGAAGACCGAGGTCTGAGGATAAGAGTGGTCAGGAAGCTTATGAAAAGACTTCTTGATGCATGACCAATAATCCAGGTGAGGGAATCACAAAAAGTTGAATAGGTTCAACTGAATCAGAAGTTTATTCAGACACATACATGTTCAAGGCAGTACTCGCTGAAATGAGTCAAAATGTGTTGATGCATACTCAATAATCCAGGTAAGGGACTCACAAAAGTAATGGGGGTTGCGGATGAGGTGAAGACAGAAGGTAGTGTAGATAGTATGGGATAAGTGCACAGGAGTATCAGGGGTTATTTGAGACAGAAGGGCAGCAGCAATAATAAATGGGAAGGTTCGTACAATGGTAGTGAAACCAGCTATTTCTTATGGTTTTGAAAAATTAGCACAGTCAAAAGACAGGAGGCAGAGCTGGAATTGGCAGAGTTGAAGATGCTAAGATTTGCTTTGGGAGTGACAAAGAAGGACAGGCTTAGTATTTTAGAGGGGCAACTAAGGTTGCAAGGTTTGGAGATAAAGCAAGATAGGCAAATTGAGAAAGTTCAGACATCTGTTGGGGAGAGATGCTCAGGACATGGAGAGAGAGATAGTGAAAATGGAGCTGGGAGTGAAGATGAAAAAAGGAAGACCAAAAGTTGGGGTTATGGATATGGTGGGGGATTATATGCAGATGGCTTGTGTGACAGAGGAAGATGAAGATGACAAGAAGAGGTGGAGATTGACGATCCCCTGTGGTGATCAGTAACAGAGCAGCCAAAAGTAATAGTAGTAATTTTTCAAGGTTTCATAACAAAATAAATGTATGCTAAATGAAACTATTTAATGATCATATTTCACTTTTAAAAGTAAGAATCTGGAATGGTGAAGTTTATACACATCTTACGCATGGTCTCAGTTTTCTGTAAAGTTATGTCCAATGTCCAGCCAAGCTGGATGTCTGAAAACTTTAATAAACCTTACTTATTATTATCCTTATTATCATCATCATTGTATTTCTTACCACATAATTATTCATACAAAGGGTTTACACAAAAAATATTTTGAATTACCTTGATAAATGAGGCCCGTTGTCCCTAAGCTAAGTGTAATTTGTAGAATGTTTTAAGAGAGCTTATCATTTTGGCTGGAGCATTCTAATGACTAGAATACACCATTTTGATATTGTTTGTTTTTTATTGTTGTTGTTTTTGTGTGTGATGAGCCACCTGATAAAGTGGTTGAACAGGTAAACAGTGCTGCGGATAACTCGGGCAGTGCGACTCTCCTCATCCTGTGATCTAGACAAAGTCAGCCCATCGTCCATGTGACCCTCATGGTGCATTACAGCCTGAAAAAAATGCACTTTGTATGACAATGAGATAACTTCTTCCAAAAACGCTGAAAAGTTCTCTATCTGAATGGCATTTTCAGAATAGCATTTTTCAGAATTACAGGGATCATAAAAGAAATGTATGACTACAGTGGCCAGTACCATTTTACATATCCTGAGCAAACAAGTGGGCAATTAATGTTTTCTAGAATTAATATCAATTCATTTTTTAAATGAATTTGAAACGTTGCCAAAAAAAAGAAAAAGCTATTTTATTTGGGAAGCATTTCAACTAACAAGCTAGTATAAAGCAAGAATATAAGACTTTTACATATCCCTGAATGTCCAGTATATTCAAGGTCTTGCCAAGTAAGGCAAGTCATGATTAAGCATATAAGTTTAAATCTCTCGGTATTTCACAGAGATTTAAATCTGGTTTCTGGGATGCAACTCTTGCAACTGATGGAGAGAAGTACAGACAACCATTGATGAAGCATGTCCTCATAGGAGAGTGGTGAAAGATGAGAAGTAATTGCTCTCACTGCCAGAGGGGAGAGTTAAGCACCCACACTGCAGGTTTAAAGTATTTTGATTGATGAAAAGCTAACAGATAATTAAAGGGTACCAAAACTTGCAAAAACCTTACCTCCCTGCAATATAAAACTTTCAAAAAAATAATCACTTCAATGACCACCATCACCAATGATAGGTAGTTCCACTACTAGGCACGTAATGTGTGCTGAGTGTATCAATTAAACATAGCTTAATGGTTATTGTTGAGAAGGGGAAAAACATTTTTACCTTTCTCTGTACACCACCCATGCGGGCACACTTGGCATCGACAGCTTGATATGTGAGCCACAGACCGGTGTCAAGGTGTTGGATGTAGCATAAAGAGTCACCATACTTGATATCAGGGACATCCATCCCATCAACTTCCTTCTTTGGGCAATAGTCCAGTTTTTCCTAAAGACAGGGAAAGGGATATCCAAAATTCTTAATTTCATCTCATTTTAAAACCTATGTGATAACTAAACATGAAATACAATAAATTGGACTTCTTTTTAATAAAACATTAACTAACATAACTGCAGTGGACAGTAAGGTTGAGGGTCCGAGGCTTCAGCTCCCTCCACAGATTCTTGATAGGATTAAGGTCCAGAGAGTGACTAGGCCACGCTGTGACCTTAATTTGCTTCTTCTTGAGCAACTCCTATGTTGCCTTGCCTGATTTTTGGGGTCTTTGTCATGCTGGAATACCCATCCACAACCTATTTTGAGTGTCCTGGCTGAGTGAAGGAGGTTCTCACCCAAGATTTCACGGTACATGGCCCATTCATCCTCCCCTCGATCTGGTAGAGTCGTCCTGTTCCCGTAGCAATGAAACAGCTCTAAAGCATAATGTTTCCACCACCATGCTTGATGGTGGGAATGGTGTTCTTGGGGTCCAAATCAGCTTTTTTCTTTCTTCTAAACAAGGCAAGTGGAGTTGATGGCAAAGAGCTCAATTTTATTCTCATCTGACCAGAGTACTTTTCCGAAGCCTTCTCTGAATCATCCAGGTGGTCATTAGCAAACTTCAGACAGGCCTGGACATGTGCCTTCTTGAGCAGGGGGACCTTGTGGGCACTGCAGGATTTCAATACATTACAGCGTAATGTGTTACCAATGGTCATCTTGGTGACTGTGGTCCCAGCTGCCTTGAGATCATCAACAAACTCCCACCTTGTAAATCTTTGGTCTTCTTTGGTCTGGCCAATTGGGGAAGAGGATTCGGTTGGGCAGGTGCCTTTTATACAGGTAACGGCAACTTAATTAGGAGTACTAATTAAGTAAGAGGTCTAACCTACGTACCTCCTGGTTACATAACTGATCTGTGGGAGCCAGAATTCTTGCTGGTTTGTAGGGGGTGAAATACTTATTTTCCTCAATAAAACACAAATAAATGTGTAAAATTAATATACTGTGATTTTCTGTATTTATATATTCTGTCTCACAGTCTTTAGATGAACCAACGATTAAAAGTACTGACTGATCATTTCTTTATAAGGGGGAAAACTCCCAAAATCAGAAGGGGGTGAAATACTTATTTCCCCCACTGTATCAACACAATAATCCTCAGATATACAATCCTTGTGTATATAAGTGAAGATTGTGGTGTTGTCATTTTAGTTGAGGTAACTCTGAGGCCCATGTAATCAGATTCAAAATTATATCTATGTGAAAACCTACATTGCCAATAAGATGATTCTTATATACATGACAGGGGTAACAAAGTATTAATACACAAGACATGCATGACAGTAAATTGCCAAAACACAGTTACATCAGTTGCAGTGCATCAGTTGGTCCATTATAGACAGCCAGTTTCTCTCTAGGGACCATTGCAGAAACTCTTATATGTATTTATGTCTGTCATATTTTTGTTATTTGCCTACCTTAGATGGCCGGAAGCAGAATGCTGTTGACTTGACATCAGCCATCTCTTTGTCCACCAATAGCAGAGATCTATCTTCCATCAGACTTAAGTAATTTCCTGTGGCCACATGTCTGAGTCTGAAGGGCTGGCCCCAACGTGTGTGGCTACCACTCCATCTAAAGAGTGAAAGAAAAGAAGACAGAGGAAACAGAGGAAAGAAAAAAATCACATTTAGAAAACTTTGGCAATCTATCCACCCATCATCAACTGCTTATCTGAAATCAAGTCACAGAGTCATGCTGTGCCAGTTCCATGTCCCCAGTCCATCACAGGGAAGCAGTGTCTTGCTCAAGGACCCTTCAACACGCTCCTCTGCAGGTGCAGAGATCAAACCTCCAATCTTCCAAATCACCAGACCATCTCACATTCAATAAGCTAAAACTGTTTGGCTTCAAAAAACATTTGGGAAATCTGATGCAAATATGATTTAAATTTGTGATATTTTCTCAAAACATTAGGTTATTATTGTTTAAACCATTATATACATAATGTGGATGAGACCTGGTGCATAATAATAAAGGACGTCTCTATGGAGGGAAAAACTCCCAAAGAGAGGTTTAATGAAAGATGAGGCCAGTGCAGAGAGCTAGCGCGGTGAACACCACTGTGAGGTGCCACCACAGGCAGAAAGAGATGTAAGTATATTTCGATGTCACCGTTGGTATTCATGTTGGCCTAAGTGGGCCAGCCTGCACTTATTTATGCATGTTTGTATGAGCATGTTCCATGCATTCATGAATGCACATGTTGCACTTACACAACCCGTAGTGTCTCAAGTCTCCAAAGCGACCTGGCATGGATGGACACTGCTCCCCCCTCGTAGTGAACCATCCTGGGAAGATAAGTGCATGTGTGAAATAGCGAGGGCTAGCGTCACGTGATTTGGAGGTGGAAGAGTCACATGCTACGGCTTCCTCCTTCCTGTCAAAGTTCTAGAGGGGCATCAGAGACTGACCCAGCAGTAGGCAACTTGGGGAATTCGGACAAGGAAATAAGGGGATGATTTTTTTCCATTTTCATGTATAAGTATCCTCTCATAAATGACAAAATTAACATTAATAACTATAAAACCTCTTACACTTTTTCAGGCAGTGTGTGTCTTTACCAAGCTTGGATCTTTTATGTATGTCCTAGAAGTTTGATGGTTCTGTGTGGAATCTTAGTTTTGCCTATAACTGCAGACTTCTGGACAGAGACCTCTAATGTTCCTGGACCCACTCTCCCAGTATGGGGGTCACAGCCCATACTGCTCCTATAACTACTACTACTGTGCTACTGTGGATTTCACCTTCTACAGCTAGTTCCTCCTTCATCCCTTAGTATTTATTTAGCTTCTTATGCTGCTTTTTATGTTGCTATTGCTTGGGATTGCTACATCAATATGGCTTTCTTCTGTTCCTTGACCTGTGCTGTACAGCACTTTGGTCAACATGGGTACTTTTTAATTGTGTTTTATAAATCAATTTGACTTGACTTATTGGCCAACACAATGTGAACTAGTCTCCCTCTAACCAATTCTTTCTACTTTTAATATATCCTATTCCTAATAGAGTTCATCTACTGCCCCCTCCTTGTGCTTTTCTTCACGTACCTCCTCTGCTCTTCTCCATGCTCCCTAGATGGTACAGTCAGACACTCATTCATGTGGCCATGGAGCAGACGGAGGACATCTCCCCCAATCAGGAAGCCTACAGGGAGGGAAAAGTTTCAGGCACAAAAGACAATCATGAAGAGAAGGGAAAAAACAAAGAGAGATAAAGGGTGCCTGTATATATGTATGAAAAAAAAGAACGAAGAAAGAAGGAAATGAGGATTTGGATTTGTTTGAATTCCCTCCTTTTGCATATTGGAGCTGTCACAAGTATATAGCCTATGGTACGTTAAAAACTTCACCATAATTCCTGTGCCGAGGTCCCCAAAGATGACCTCCCTCAAAGAACCCAGGCCAGTTTCCCTTACATCTGTGGCCATGAAAGCATTTGAAGATATCATTCTATTATATTTGAGAGGGCTATGGTAAAGTTACAATCAAAATGATTCAACCCCCACAGCAAATCAGGTTTATTAGTCAAATATACAAACTAACAGCGATTGACCAAAAAAAAAATCAAACAAGAACATTTTAAATAGCTCAACACAACTAATATTACAGGTGGTTTCTCCAAATTCAACAAAAAAGCTGCTTTTAATAACTAGTGCGGCGTAGCTCCGTGGATAGAGTGGTCGCCTGGCAATCACATCACAAATCCTGTACAAAGCCAGAAATAACCTGTGGCAAAAATATTCAAGGAATGTTCAGGGAAAGGGAAGATGGATATAATCTGAGAGAGGAGTTAAACTTGAAAAAACTCAGTGTCAGAACTGAAATGAAAAGTATGTGCATATCAATTTGTGGGGTGGACTTGTGGAACAGTCTGGAACTCGAGCTAAAACAGAGTACAAACATGAATCAATTTAAAAAGATGTACAAAAAATATAGGTACATGGAAGATGAAGTATGTTAATTAGAAGCATGTGTAAGATATAAACAATACGTAGAAGAAATCATATATTATATGGCATATATACATTGCATATATATTTTTATATGTATACTTAAATTTATATATAGATGTATTGTATTATATAGAGATACAATGTTTATACATACAATTAAAAATAGAATAAAACTATATAATGCAGAGTATAATGCATTAATGCAGAGTAAAGGGAATTAAATAAATTTAAGATAAAACAAAGTAAACAACAACATTGTATGAAACAGAACTGATTGAAAGAAGAAACTGGAACAGAAAAGTCTAAAGAAACTATACCTTGGGTCACTTCACTGCCAGAGCAGATGGGAGCTACACTCCACAGAGTCTGTTGGAACGCTGCATCTACGTGTAGACTATCATTACCATAAGATAGATGCTGAAAGACAGAATAAGCAAAATTGATAGAAATGCAATGTTCCCTATTCCAAGATTAATTGATGATTTTTGCACCTGGATTATTGAGCATGCATTCACAGAATTGCTCCTTTTTTTCTAAAGACAGAAAAGGCACACAAGCATACAAAAAACTATTTTTCAAGAGTTACATTACCAGTATCAGATTGTCCACAACATATACAAAAATATTTACACATATGAAAGTATGCACATACATTCACAGTCATGTGCAAGGCAACAGAAACCTGAACATTAAAACCACATCCTCTCAAACCACCACAAAACAGCCTCCAAAAGTCTTGCAAAAATCATGGTGAGCACTATTAGATAAATAAGGATGAAACATTTCAGACATGATGAGCATCATTGATCAGATTGATCTGAAATGTTTTCACTATTTAATAGGAAGATTAAACATTCATGTTGATGATCCTTTTAATTAGTTCATCACGGACTGATTGATTTTTTTCTCTTTTAAGCCTGTTACTGGCTCCACACATAACTGTGGAAACACCCTTGATTTATTCATCACCCTGAAAATATGCCTTAATTCTTGAATTTGTTTATGAAAATAAACGCATTAACTTTGATGTTTTTCTACCACCCACAGTAAAATCTCAGAAACATGTCATTCATTCTCGTATCTTTAAATTAAACAGTTGGTAGCCATTTTTTTCAGGTTACTTTTCCAGTCTGTCCAACAGCCCTACTGACTTCACCAATGTTAATGACCAAGTCAGTTGCTTTAATGATTTGTGTACATCGGCACTTTATTTTCAGCCCTATATACTTCCAGGGCTGTCCCAGTTAAAAACACAAGTCCTTTGATTAATGAGAAGAGAATATAGGAAGGCTGAAAAAAGATGGAAATAAAAATCTTCTCTCGAATTTCCCCAATTCTATATGAAAGGTATCTTTGAATTTGAATCAAACCATTAAAAATGCAAGAGCTGCTTACTTATCTGACCTAGTTTATAGTAATAAACATAAAACCAAGGTTTATATTCAGTACTACCCACCACCTTGTTAATCCCTCTCCTCCTGCTTTGTCTGCCTTGTCTGTCAATGACAGAATTTTTCTTGTCTTTCTTTATCAACAAGATCACTCCTGGGGGGGTGCCCTATATCATACTTAAATCAGCTATAGCTTCAACAATGAAACTTCTTCTAAAGCTTAAAAGAGACTTTGTATAAAATAATAAATAAAATACTGTGTAGAAATCTAGGGACTATTGAAAACAGATTAATAAAAACTATTTATACACAAAATGGCACACATATACATACAGGTGAATGTGCAAATATTGAATCACTTACCAGGTATCGCTCGGATGAGATGCTTACAAGAATTAGATCATCTCCCACTCTGACCTTCTCTCCCTCCGATCGTTGCTTTGATGCTGGGTGGATCGTCCACCAGCATGCCTCACCTACAAATAGCAGCAAACCAACACACACCCATACGGTTACGGCCAGCTTGAAAGTCACAACATAAGGGTTAGGGTTAGGGGTTAGGGTTACACAGTGCAGGTACACAATGCAGGTAGCACATCATTTCAAAAAACTAAACAAAAAACTAAAACAAAGGAAGGGAGGGAAAAATCTGAACTGATCTGAAATGTGGTTGTTAATGCATCTGGTTTTAGGAGCTAGAGAAATAAAACAAGAAGCTTTATGAATTTTGTCATTGGACGGATATACGATGAAGGCTATTCTCTGCATTCAACCTACCATCTTTAATCATTCAAGCTTTTAACAAACCACAGGAATTGGACTCAAAAGTATGTAAAATGAATAATACAACTCTACACATTGTACATGTGATAATCAAATTTGAAAGTTAAACATAACCAAATGTAATCACCTGTATTTTTTTCCTGCAGTCCCACATCAAAGGCCAGTTTGTCTGTGGAGGAGCGGGAGGTAGACAGACAACACAGGTACTGCAGAGAAATGCACACAGTATATGATTAAATAAACACTTTGATTTAAATCAAATATGGAAATCTTATTAAACTAAGAATACACATTTACATTTTAAATTTTACTTGACCTTTCCATCTGTCATTAGGCGAATTTAGAATTGTTTCAACTATAAATGGTTATAGGGTCTCCAACAAAACTAATAACTTGGGCCACAGTTAAATATCATCAAATATCCCAAACTTTTTGGATTACAGGACAATGATCTAGTCCTGAATACCACTAAAACTAAAGAGATCATAGTCTTAATGCACACTCAATAATCCAGGTATGGAATCACAAAAAAGTGAATCAGTTCATTTGGAAGTAAAATTTAAACAGCTTTCAGATGAACTGATCCACTTTTTTGCATGGATATCATTGTGGATTTAGGAGATCCAGCAAAACTACACACACCCCTCTCCACATAAATGGTGATCATAGAAATAGTAGAACTAAAATATGTATAATTTTGTTCTCGGATGACTTGCATGACACAGCCATGCAAAATAATGTCCGCCATAAGAAATATGGTGGACATTGGTTGGTAAAAAGCTCCTTGGCTGGTGGTTCTCTATAGGAGAACCTTTGTGAAAACCACTTTTGCAAGTGTTTCTCCCAAAGTAACTATGGAATTTTGGTAATAGAAATTAATCTTTCTTGGGCATTTAATCATTTCTCATGGACATATGTGCAGGGGGAAGTTAACTATTTCATCCGCTTCTGATTTTGTGACTTTGCCCCCTTACAAAGAAATGAAGGCCAGCTCCCATCCAGTGATGTGTTGGGCTGTGCATACAACTCTCGTCAGGGCTTTGCAGTAGAACAGGTCATCTATGTAAAGAAGGAATGAGGGAACAACCATCCTTTAAATGAGGGGGGCGTGGGGTTAAGTGTATACCCTTTGCCATCTTACAATGCGGTGATTGCAACTGTTCTGCAGTCCTCTGTGAATAGTTCACATTATCACTAAAAGTTCAGTTAATAATTAATCTGTATATGAAACGAGCCTTGGAAATAACCCTGAGGAACTAACCCAATTCAGACCACACAGTGTGTTGTTAGGTGTACACCTTTCTAACAAATGGACACCTTACCTTATGGGCACTGACTCAGAAATGTTGTCTGCTTAAAATCAGAAGGTAGTCAAAGAGATATCAATAATTTAAAATCTCAAGTGACACTGCCAATGAACGATTATTAAGTTGTAGGAGGTTATTATTCAGGGTGAGCGTCTGTGCAGATGTGTGTATGTGTGTGTGTGTGCAAGTGTCTACTGACCATGGCACTATAGGAGTGCCGTAACAAGACAGCATGTCCATAAAGTATGGTGCGATGACCCCCTCCCTGGGCTGTCTGAGGGACACAGAAAGAGACAAGTGGCAGAAAAAATTAAATAGTGACAAAGTGAATTGAGAAAATTAGCAAAGGATATGCTGCTCAAGAAATTTCAGGAGTGATGGGAAGGAATTTGAGACAGAGAACTATCAACACTGTACAATTGACATGCAGACTCTCAATCATAAACCCTAACCACTAATGCCTCACAGACCATAACTGACATCACCTGCACGATCAGTCTAAATGCATGGCTGTATGTATATAAGTGCAAGTGCTTGAAATGGCATACATATGAGAAAGGAGACAGTGCTTTGTTGCATCAACCATGAACTTGATGATGGCAAAGACAAGAGGGCTAGCAACACAAGTAGGGACACAACCTACCCAGGTCACAGTCTGTTTGTACCCTTGCTGTCAAGGAGGAGATATCAGGACATTGAAACCTGAACTAATAATCTGAAGAAACAGCCTTCTTCCCCTGAGCTTAATCCTTCAACACTCCTCAACCTCCAATAGCTGTTAGAAACTGAAGTCATTGCTATGCCTTATTTGATTGACATAGATGAAGGACGATACCTCATTATAGCTATCTTTTTTATCGACCTTATTTTTCTTGTCTTCATTATTTATCTTGCTATTATCTCACTGTTCTATTGATGCTAGTTTCCGAGTGACCGAACAAAATTTTGTTGTTTGCTTACAATAACAATAAAGTCCCTCAATCTAAATCTAAGAAGAGCTAAAGTGTTAGGGCAATCTACACCAATCTACAGGCCAATGGCCGCTCTTTCAATGATGAGGATGTGTACATCCTTAATATGGTGTAACACTATTTTGAATGGGGAGTCAAAGTGGCCATCTGTGTGAAGAGGGAAAGACCTTCTCTGAAACATGCCCAATGAGTACTATCTCTGTTGCCATACTAAAGTGCTGGGATTGCAACCATTCATAAATCCTCTGTGAAAAGAACAAATTGCCTTTGTAAGTGTAGGTCAAAATGGGTTGAATCAGGTCATCTGAACGTCGATTTGAAAAACAAGAAGACGTTTTGACATTCATCTAAATGTCATCTTTAGCTCTTTCAAGACTGTGAGCTACATGAACATCCTCCTGTTAGTTAAGTCTACATTCAGATGACCTGAATCAACCTATTTTGACCTTTTTGACTAACTGCTTACTTGATGTACGTCGCTCTGGAGCGTCTGCTAAATGCATGTAATGTGATGTAATGACTAACTGGATTATTGAGACCGAAGAAGCCACCTAGATGAGTACAGTTTCTCTCAGTTAATGTGTACAGATGAACCGATTAAACTTTTTGCAACATTTATGTACCATGGTTTCAGTCTCCGGGGCGGCATGGCTCAGTGGGTAGAGCGATCACCTGGCAATCGGAAGGGTGCATGTTTGATCCCCGCACCTGCAGGGAAGCATATCAAGGTGTCCTTGAGCAAGACACTGTTCCCCTAACTGCTCTGCCCTGTGATAGACTGGCGACCTATACAGGGTGTACCTCACCTTTCACTAAATGAGAATGGAGATAGGCTCCAGTTCCCCCGCCACCCGATTTCGGATAAGCAGTCGACGATGGATGGTTTCAGTCTCTGAAACTTGCTGCATCGGAATGCAATGTGTCTTGCTCAAGGACACCTTGACACACTTCTCTGCAGGTGCGGGAATCGAACCTGCAACCTCCTGATCCCCAGGCGACCGGTCTACCCGGTGACTCATGCTGCCCCTTGGTTATAATTTTAGCGACATAATGTTGATTTAGACTAGGATTCTGTAAGCGAACTATATCAATTTCCTTACAAACTTTCACTTTGACCTATGGTTCCATATGTGTAAAGGCACTCACCCCCTTTGCTTTCTCCTCAGAATTGGTCAGCATCTCTTGCAGGGCTCGTACTGATTGAGACTGCTCCAACACAAAAGTGCAGATGGACAGATCAGGAGGTATATTCTGAAACAGAGCATATGTATAACACAGACACACTCAGTTGAATGACTCAAATGTTATTAAAGTTATCAAAGTTATCAATTTTAACTTCATTTGAAAAGCAATATTAACTGAGAACACTGATTTAGAACAATGACCTAGAGTTGTGCTTGCATAAAGTTGTTTTGTGGAGAAACTACAGTTTGCAAGTGGAAAGATTGTCTTGATTTTGTTTTGTGAAGGCTCATCTAGAAGGAAGTCATTGGGAGTAGTCTTAAACTCCCAATACTATTACACCAACCTCAAGCTCAATGGCTTGAGGTAGGTGAGCTCACAGCTTGAGCTCACAGCATACCAGGAGAGTGCAGCTGATGGCTACACTCCATTAACAAGAAGCAGCAGCTAGCCTCCAATCAATTTACACAAGTCAAAAAAATATCAAGGCTTCAGGGAGAGAGTGAGTAGCGTATAGGGGAGAAACATGGATGCAGCTTGTTGAAAAATGTTACAGCAATTAATCATATAGTTTCATACAACCACATATGTTTGAGCTTTGCCCTCTGTGACTCCATTATGACCTCACAGTAATTTCCACTGTTCCTTCCTACACGTAGACAAGGGGCCCGCGATAGCTCAGGGTGCTTCCTTCGGGAACTTACAAGCCAGAGGCAGCGGGTTTGAATCCAGTGGATGGCGTCAGAAAGGGTATCTAAGGAGCCTCCGGTGGCGAAGCGGGTTAAGGCACCCATGTTCGGTCCATCTCAGCGTCATGCAGTTGGGTGTTCGAATCACGACTGCACCGTTTCCAACCACGGCTGGAGGTCCATAGTTAGTGGGCCTAATTGGCTAAGCCTCACATGGGTATAGGGTTTAGGTTTAGGTTTCACTGGTGTCCCCCTATTGATCGTGGTTAAATGAAGGGAAAGTACTCTGCTTCGTTCTCCTCCAACGGCCAAGTACGAGACAGTGACGTATAAAATAGCGACGGCTTGTCGTTACGTCACTTGGAGGAGACGCAAGCTACGGCTTCCTCCTTCCTGTTGACTTCCTAGAGGGGTATCAAATAGATTGACCCACAAGTAAGAAACTCGGGCAATTCGGGTGGGGACAGGAAGGGATGATTTTATTTTTAAGAAAGGCATCTTGCCTTAATCCCCCTTGTTCCATCTAAGAATACTTCTTCCTAGTCCTTTTTCGAACAGGCTACACTATCATTTGTTTATCTGTTTCTCCTTTTGTTGTGGATTTTTTTTCTATCCTCTGTGTGTATGAATGTGTGTGTATGTATGTATATGTATGTTTACATACATACATGTATATACGTTGATTTAACAGATATATTTGCGTTTTTATACTTGTTCGAAAATAAAAAGAAATCTTTAATTCATTCATTGAGTCTGTGTCAACCCTCATAATGTGAGGACTAATCATGTCACATAAAAGGGCCTTCTTCCATAACTTAAACAAAAGCGCAAACTTGGATAGGTGAAGCCAAGCAGCGTTATGTGGTCCAACAGTCGAGGCTGCAGGTTTGCAGCCCGGCCTGCCTTGATCACACTGTCTGCATAGTATAAAACTAATGATGCATCTGTTTACTTGGGGTCACGCTCTTGTCACATTGTCTGAGCAGGCTCTGTCTTTTCAGCACTGAAACATTACTCTGTTGCTCCAACTGCTTAATAAATACACAAAGGAAACCTTCAGGTTCCAGGATTCTTTTCTCATCAGGAAATCCAGATTTTTATGACAGACAAAAGGGGTTTTGATCATATTCTGTGACAGAAGCATTGGAGATGGAGGTGTTATAGACAACTACAGTCAATGAATGAAATACAAAGATGGATTGGTTCCTTTTGTCTCATTTGCTCTCCTCTCTGTCTTCCAGTGCAACCCCAGTTGCACTGGTATGTGGATGACACCTGGGTTAAATTAAATCTCAGGGAGTACCACACTTCATTGACCACATTAACTCAGTGGACAACCGCATCAAGTTCACCAGGGAGGATGCTAAAAATGAAGTGTTGAATTTTTTGGATATTTGGTAAAGTTGTTATGGGGGACAGTTGATTGTGATTGTTTACCGTAAACCCACACATACGGATCAATATATATACGGTTTGACTCTCAATATCCACTGGAGCATAAACTGGGAGTCATCAAGACTCTGTACCACCGAGTTGACAACATCCTCACTGACTCAGTGGGGACATGCACACAGGACATACATGAGGGACAGAGTAGAGGTGCTAGGGATGACCAGATCAGTCACTGTATAATACAGTGGTACCACACAACATATTCCAGTAGTTGTAGTCTCAGGATCAGGACCAAACCTGTTAGGCAGAATCTGGATAAAAGCCCTGAATATGGTAGACTAGAGGGGGGGAGTAAATCAGATTGGGGAAGGAAACCAGTTCATATTACATGAGGTGCTGGAGAAATCTATGTAGACAAAGATGTGACAGTGAGGTTTTTCAAACTGAGACTGGCCCCATTTGTCATGAAATCAAGAGTTGAAGCAGAGTTAGACCAGCTGTTAAAAGAGAGCCGAAGTGGCTGAGCGGGTAGACCGTACGTCTGTGAGTCAGGCATTGCGGGTTCATATCTCATTGTGTAGCTTGGCAAATGGGAGGCATTCATTGTCAAGTCCTTTGAGTGGTAGTTAGACTAGAAAAGCACTCCATAAGAAAAGGTCCATTTACCATTTATCATTGAGCCACTCAAATAGGCAGAATATCCAGTGGCCATAGTGCAGACATTTTCAAACACTAGCTCCTAGATGGAAGTTAACTGGCCTGCAACACTCAGCATGTCTGAGTTGGGGGCATATGGAATCCCTGGTGGAGGATATTCCATCCAAGTGTCTCTAGACCATCCACTGCAATCAGATCCATCACCAGTTGTCTTGACTACATCTTGTCACTGGGTAAGGATGGGCTGTGCAAGGGAGGGAGTTTGATATTGCACAAATCTCTCTAACCGAAGCTTCACATTGTAAGTCACGGCGCCTTACTACTGGACCAATGACAATGACAAAAAAACCCACCTGGTTTTCTTAAAACTGTATTGACTTTGGAACAACATTGTACTTTCCCCATAATTGCAAAGAACAAATGGATAAAACATTGCTTCAATTTACAGCTTACACACTTTGTACTTAATTCATAACTGCAGGGACAAGGGCCAGGGGAACAATCACTGCTTAATTCAACAGGCCACATAGCTTGTACTTAATACAGTGGAAACAAGTAATACAATATTTGATTTGGTACATTACTATATCTAATTTTAAGTTGCCTCATAAAACACCGTTGTGAAACTGTCTAAAGGTGGTTCTGTATCCTGAATTGCCAAAGTGAAGTAAAATTATATCGTAAATTACATGCATAATAGCAAATCCTACAGAAAAAAAGACCCAGGTTTTAAAAACTAAACAGATACAAAAAACAAAACCGAATTACCCTTCAAGCTTTTCAAAAGTATTTTTGTCAAGGACATAAATGTTACCTTGGAGTTTGTAGTACTTTCCAGGAAACAGAGTCTGTTTCCGAAGCCTTCAGCAGCCAGACATAATTTCTGTTGCTCCTTATTGACTGTGGCCAAACACTGTAGAACAACCTCATCATCCTACAATAAATACACACATAAAAATTCATGCGATTATTATCACATATATACACTAAACAAACAATTACAATGCAAACATCCTTTGTCCTGATAGTCTGTATTCAAATATGTGAAAATAAACGTCCATCCATCCATCCATCCATCCACCCACACACACAAAACATCTTTAGATGTAAACGCAGGTACAAACACATGAGGTGATGGTTCCCCGGAGATACATTAGTAGAAATTTATAGAGACAAAATCAAAGAGATGCAAGAAATTAATAAATAGTAAGAATATAAGCCGGAATGGATAGGGTTTTATCTGCTTTTTGCTTAACCAAGTGAAATTTTCTGGAATGTACAACATCTCTCCAGCAGACACCGTACATAGTCATGTGTCCGTGAATTAAAGCATATTTTGTCTAGAGTTAAGTTATATGTGAGGTGTACTGCAGATACCCTTAGCTCTGGGCCTTGTAGAAGACCTACTATTAACTCATTTGTTAAAGCCAGGAAGGGTCCCAGACAGAGCTCCAGCCAAGTGGAGGGAGAGGAGGAGCCAAAGCGTAGACCGGTAGTGATTCCGTACGTGGCGGGAGTGTCAGAACAGTTGAGACGCGTGTTTTCAAAACATCACGTCTCAGTTTCTTTCAAACCCCTGAACACACTGCGGCAAAAGTTGGTCCACCCCAAGGATCAGGTCCCCCGGCACAAACAGAGTAACGTAGTGTACGCTGTTAAATGCCAGGAGGACTGCAGTGACTTGTATATCGGGGAGACCAAACAGACGCTGGCTAAGAAGATGGAGCAGCATAGGAGAGCCAACATGTCAGGCCAGGACTCTGTGATCTACACCCACCTACAGGCGAGTGGCCACTCATTCAAGATGATGATGTTCACATCCTTGATAGGGAGGAACGCTGGTTTGAGAGGGGGGTGAAGGAGGCAATCTATGTGAAGAGGGAACGGCCGTCTTTGAATAGGGGGGGTGGTCTGAGAGTACATCTGTCATCTTCTTACAATGCTGTGATTGCAAATATACCCCAATCCTTTGTGAATGGTGCCCATTGTCACTGAATGTGCAGTTGGTGACCCAACTTGCATGTGAACCCAGCCTATTGTTGTGTGGCATCAAGGTACTGTTTATAAGGAGGGAATGTTTGTTTTCAGCTCAGACTGAAGAAGTCACCTGGTGAGTGATGAAACATTTTTTGAATAAACTTCTGATCCAGTTGAACTGATTCACCCCTTTTTTCGAGTCCCTTACCTGGATAATTGAGCATTCATGTAGACAAATAAAGTCAACACCGTTTCATTCCATCTGGTTCAATAGGTTTTGGAGTGGCTAAACATTAAGGCCATGTCTAATATTACTCTATCAGGATATTAAAACAAACATTCTGATCTTTTGGCTTGAAGCTTAAATCAAATTCTAGATTTTTTTTCCTGATGATAAAGGTTCTCAAAGAGGTATACAGCTTCCCTTGCAATAATCACATTCGGGTGCCATTGCAATGGGAATACAAAAACCCCCAAATGAGACATGACTGGACTATATTATGCACAGTAGCACAGTGGTTGGCACTGTTGACTCATCAAAAGGGTTACCTAGTGGTTTGAATCCCGTATAAGGCCATTTTACTGTGGAGTTTGTGTGTTCTCCTTGGGTCTGCACAGGTTTCTTCAGGGTACTGCGAATTTTTGCCATGATTAAAAAAATGGCATGCAGGGATTACAGATATGAATCAGTGTATAGTTATAATCTGGTGCAGTGAGTCGAAGGGTGGCATTATTCTACTCTCACATTTACTACCTATCCATCCTTCCATTGTCAACAGTCTATCTGAAGTCAGGTTGCAGAGGAACTGGAGGCTATCTCAGTTTTCATTGGGTGAAAGGCAGGGATACACCCCTGAAGGGTCGCCAGCCCATCACAGGCCAGGGCAATTAGGGGAACAGTGTCTTCCTCAAGAACACTTCAACACACTTCTCTGAAGGTGCGGGGCTTGAACCTGCAACCTTCCGATTGCTAGACAACCGCTCTACCCGCTGAGAAATGCCGCCCCTTGGATAAGGAACAGCTTCCTTAACAATCCCTTTAACAGAGAGAAAAATAGGGAGAAATCTCAGGGAGAGCAACAGAGGAGGGATCTCTCTCCCAAGATGGACAGCTGTGCAATGGATGATGTCAACACAGAATAAAACACAATTTACAGCATACAACATGATCAGGATGACAGAATTGTAAATGAATTACAAAAGGGAAAACCGTAATAGTAATGATAACCTCCTTTATAGTGAAGGTACTAATCACTGAACAACTAAAATGGAAACATGCTAGATCAAGCCACCGAGCCAAAATTCATC
>OMLC01035666.1:0-16754 GCA_900302585.1 Regalecus glesne
GGAAGCGTCATTGCTTTGGGAAGATGCCAATTTGCTGTGCCTGTTCTGAGACAGGTCCATTTTAGGGGTGGCATAGCTCAGGAGGTAGGGCGGTTGTCTAGTAATCAGAAGATCGGTGGTTCCATCCCTGGTTCTGCAAAAAGTGTGTAGAGGTTTCATTGAGGAAGACACTGAACTCCCACGTACTCAAACCCTGAGATGAAGTGGTGACCTGTCCGGGGTGCTTCCCTGCCTTTCATCCACTGGCTACTGTGGAAGCTCCAGCTTGACTCCGTGACCCTACTTTGCACAAGCGATTGACATTGATGGATGGATGGTGGATGGATAGAGATGACTTCCTCTCTCTGCTATGAATGTAGTTTGGAAATGATACAGGAGGAGACTTAACAGGCTATTTTGAGAGGTTGTGCAGCTATTATATGAAGGTGCCACAGCCTGTTGGTTTAACAGTAGCCCAATACCAGTGTGTAAGCCTTACAAAAAAGAGGTGAATCAGTTCTACTGGATCAGAAGTTTATTTGGAAACCTTTTGTCACTCACCAGGTGACTTCTTCAGTCTGAGTTGAAAGCACCCCCCCTTATAAACAGTACATTGATACCACACAACAAAGGGCTGGGTTCATATGCAAGTTGGGTGATCAACTGCACATTCAGTGGCAATGAGCACCATTCACAGCCTTAATTAGACCTTAATGAGTTCACCTGTTAATCCATGCACTTAAACTATGTGTCTTTTCTGTGTTCATCATTGGTTTGACATTGGTTATTAATTGGGGCATATTCTGCCATCTGTGGTTATGTGAGACTATATGATAGATCACTATAGGAGGAGGTTTCAGAGTACTACATATATCAGCTAAGACATGTCTGTCTGCACTTCCTTAGTGCCAAGGCTACCGGTTTATAAAACACATTCCCCAACATTACTTTGCAAGACCAACTGTAAAGCCATGAAATGCTCTTTCTCACCATGAAGAGATTTTTCTTTACTAATTCAGGTTCAGAGCGTGAACTAGCAGCCGCTCAAGGACAGCTTCTCGTTTCAGAGGAGTCATCTTAGCTGGCCTACTGTCTTTTCATGGAGTAGTAGTTGCTCATCCGATCCCATCCTTGTTGTCAAGTTTATCAATGAACTATGTAGATTACCTGATGAGTGCGTAGTCAGGAGGGTGGGCACGGACTTGCACAGAGTTTGGGGGATTATGGCTAGATGCCCTCCATGATATCCCATGGTGGGTTTGAACCCGCAGTCTCTACCTCATCAGTTCCCAAAGCATATGCTCTACCACTGAGCTATTGCAACAATTATCCTCCAAACAATTATCCTCCAAGCATTTATTTCAAACTCCATATCTGGATGATAGTTTCTCTAGTTTTTCTCCATGCCTCATTCAGTTCAGGGTTCAGTTAAGGTGGCGTACAGACCAATTACCCTGGAAGATTTATTTTGTGCCCCTGTGAAAGTATTCAAATCCCTGATTCATTATAGACAGACAGAGTGTTGGATTAGTGGAATACTTAAGTATTAGCCTCACCACTGAGAAAGGTCTTAATAGTGCAGACCTCCTGATCAGGCATGCTCTCCCCATTTTCCAGCCTCTTTCCCTCCTCACAGGACACACAGTCATCCTACTTTGGTTCATTACACGTTTCACAGTCTAGATGACACTCCTCCCAACTGTGGGTGTCTTTATCTCCATAAACACCGTCTGGACGTACCTCAACACAATTTCCTTGCAAAACATGAAGAGAAAATTCTCTAATCTTTGATAAGGGGCATATGAGTGTTTGTATATCAGATGGATATGTGTTTATCCATCCATTCATTCATCCATCCATCGTCAATTGCTTATCTGAAGTCACATTGAGGGGCCAGGCAGGAGCCTATCACAGTGCTCATTGGTGCTCATTGGGGGAACGCCCCGCCTGATGCCAAACAGTGGGTTCGAACCCACAGTCCCTGACTCATCAGTTCCTGGAGGGTGCACTCTGCTGCTGAGCTACAGTGTAATATTGTGTGTGTGTGTCTGTGTGTGTGTATATATATATGTGTGTGTATATATATATATATATATATGCACACACACATTTATCCCAATATTTCTCTATTGGCCTCTCCCATTCTCTTTCTTTCGACACACATTTTGACTGACTTTTAATCTCTTTGACTGTGTCACAGCTGGTAAGGGGGGCAGCCTCTCCATCCACGCAATTGGCACAGATGGTACATGTATGTGGTGGTACATGTGACACTGTCCACTTCACTTATGCTTCTCCTTGGGTTCACAACCCTCCCTGAGGATCCTGAACCAAAAGTAAAATATGATTACATTTTTTAGCTTCAACACCACCAGTTGGTGAATTTAATATTATGACTGTGGATGAGTTGACCTTAATCTAATTCAAAGGTCAGTTTTCATAGAGGTCAAATTAAACATGGGTCAGGAGTGAGATAGGAAGCACAGGCAGATCGTAAATGTCAAATGGAATTATTAAATAGCGAATTTAATATATTTCTATATTTTGAATTTTTAACCCCGGGAAACGGTGAGACATTCTGTGTGTCCCCGCTAACCCTCGTTATACATGGGCAAGAAGCACAGCTGATGCAGTCTACACTGTGTGCAGTACACTGTACACTCCAGACATACTGCGACAAACACATTGCACTTTCTATTACTGTCCAGATCCTCGCCTGAAAAACATAGGCCAAAGGAACAACATTAATTCTGAACTGACACACCATCTGAAAAATTAGAAGGAAACAACCGCTGGGATAGGCTCCAGCGGTTGACACCTATGATCTGAATAGATTAAAAACCAAACAAAACAGGCCTGCTGCCTTCGTGATAATAGTTATATTCTGCTGTGCCCACACATATACCTTCAGTTTAATGATACTTCTCCATTGTTCATGTGTTGTTGTTTTTTAATATTTGCTACCATACTGAAAAAAATCTACAAACATGAATAATTTTGTGGGATAATAATAATTTTGTTCTCATGTGGGTACTTATACTGCTTCAGGGAGTTGCCGTGTTATGAAATAGAGTAGGAATGTGGTTTGCTGACCATCTCTTCACTGAGTGCTGACTATACACACACTCCCTCCTGGAGGCTGTGGCCTCTGGACCAGCTGCTGGAGTTCTCCATGCTAGGGGCCACACATGTGAGATAGCTGGCGTCACAGCTCAGGAGGATATCACTGAGGCTGAACACAAAGAAACACATGACAGAAAGGCTACTGACAAGGTTAAACAAGTGGGCACACACAAACCTAGTCAGCAATACACACACGCACACAATATAGTGAGGAAAGCCTGCCATCAGCAGATAAACAAACCCTCCATGCCTGAATATAATACACCAGCGGTCTCGGCTCCTACACACCCTATGCCCATCAGCAATCTGTGGTCTTGGCTCCATTGGACAGTGCCCAGCGCTACAGGAGGACATGCACCTCCACTCCTCCATTAAGTAGCCCGCTGTGCGTCAATTGCATACCTCCACACCTGCACCTGATGCCACATATTGCAGAAGCATGAAAGCATGTCATCAAGACGCTGTGCATTTGGAGAGCAAAGAGAAGGGATGTCAGTTTATCTGGTCATTGTATTTTAACAACGGAGTGTGTCTTCTACATTTAACTCAAGCTGTTGTATGAGAGCAGTTGGCAGCTGCAGCACATGAAGAGCGGTTACAGGTTCAATGTTTTTGCTCAAGTACACTATAACAGGCTTTTTAGGGACGGCATACCACACCAGGTTGGGTGGTCATCTAGTAATCAGAGATTGATGGTTTGATTACCGGCCCCTGCAGAAAGCTTGTCAAGGTGCCATTGAGCAAGACACTGAACCCCTAACGGCTCCACAAGTGCTCACTTCTATACAATAGGATGGGTTAAATGCAGAGATATAACTCCAACAGCCTTTTCCTTGTGTCAAAATTAAACAATTTAATTTACTATTTTACATTCTATTATATTTTGACCCTGTCTGGGAACTTTACGTAAATTTCGCGAATCTGAGTCCTTGACCTTTAACCTCACCTGAGCAAGTAGCACAGGCCTGATGGCAGGGCTGGCAGGGGTTTCCCTGTGTGTTGTAATGAAATCCTGGTCCACAGCTCTGCTGGCAGCAATTCCCCTGCAGACTGGAGAGGGTGGGGAGAGAGAGAGATGTGGCACTGTGACACACATACACAACCATCTGACACTGTGAAGATGACTCATTACCATCAGGCTTCAGGCTCAGTTTTCCAGCCCACAGCACACAACCACTCATGGCTCCCTCAGAGAAGAGACTCAACAAACATTGTGTTTGTGCAATTTCCCAACCCTACGTGGTGATGAATTTGCTCATAGAGGTTGTTACATTTCTATGTGATGGTGCATTGTGGAAATCAATCCAAAACTCACTCGTTACGACAGAATTGGAAAAGATAGGTTCTCTCTTTCCAATTACGTGTGAATACAGAGTTGATGTTTGAGCTTGTTCTCGTTGTTCTGGGTGTGCAGAGGGTTAGCGTGCACAGGGAGAATCAGTATTCTCAGTGGCTGGAAGGGAACGAGCAGTGTTTACCGTGCCATTAATTCAAGCATCATTAGAGAATTTGGTTCACCTTGTGCCTGGTTTGCATTCCGTGCAGATGCTGGAGGAGGTGCACTTCAAGCAGCTTTTGCTGCACTTTCCACACATATTCCCATCTGTGGGGAAATCAGACAATACTCACCGCATACACATCAGAGCGATTAATCACTCTCACTCGCACACACTTCAGCTGCAGTTACATAAACAGACTATTCATTATCGGGCCTGCGTTCAGTAGTCTTCAAGCAGCCTTTACGCGAGCAGAGGCATAGATCCTTCAAGGTTCAAGTAGCACGCCCTTTGGGAACTGACGAGCCAAGAGGCTGTGGGTTTGAACCCACTGTGGGGTGTCAGTAAGGTCCGGTCTTTAACTCCCAAGCTCCATCTAAGTCCATGTCCACCCTGGCAACATGGGGACTGATCATGATATGTAAAAATGGACCTCTCCATTTTATTCATTCTCCAAGTGAAGCTTTCACAGGAGGCGTAGCACCTAGAGTCCTAGAAAACAGGCAGAGTCCAAAATACAAGGGATGATAAGTATGGAGTAGTGGACTACTGTATCTGTAAATAGGGGACTGTCTGTTGTTCCAATGATCCATTATTCCAAAACCGCATGTCTGACAATGTCCTATTGGACCAACAGCCTATTTTTCCAACAGCTAGTTTTTCCAATAACAAAGTCCCATTTTTATTAAAGTGCGTTGTTCTGAAATGTACCCTCTGTACAGTTTTCTTCTGTAAAAATCCCAGTGTCTTTTGACTTGAAAACGCAAAGAACACTGTCTTGCATGAACTGGAGGTGTGATGTTAAAACGCTTGTGAGAATGTCACTTCTACTCGGTATGCAGTCAGCTTATTATATGAATAAGCAACATTAGCCACTACATTGAAAATGTGCAGCCAACAAGTCTTCCTCCAATTACAAACTCCTAGACAAATCCTCTATTGTGTTTGCAGGAAAGTCACCAAACTGCTGCGCGTCAGATCTGTGGAACTAAGTGTCCTTGACTATGTATTTAGCATCACACAGGACTAGAATCTTTTAGCAAGGAGGGTTTGCTTTTGAAAGGTAACAAAACAACAGAGTTTAGAATGTCAACTGAAAGATACAAATGAGCTTCATTTGGACTTATGCAAGTGAGAGGTCCATGTTTATGTGTCTTGATGAGTCCTCAAATTACGGGAGTGGACACGGACTTGGATGGAGCTTGAGGGACTAAGGCCGGATGTTCTTCATGATGCCCCATGGTGGGCTCAAACCCGCAGCATCTGGCTCATTAGTTACCGAAGCTCGTGCTCTGCTGCTGACTGACCGCAGACACATTTGCGAGCATAATCGTGTCTATTACCATGGTATCAGCACCTACTCCACAGTATGTGTGATAATTCTAACCTTGTGTTGTTTTTGAATTTGAGAAAACATTTAAACATCTGGCGCATTGCTGGGGGCTTGGACTTTCAGTAACATCATCACTGCATTCTGGGTCATGGGGTCCTAGAAGGGCGAGATACATGAAGTCACCAAAATGCATATTAATCGTCATGGCAACAGCACAGCAGGAATACTTACAGAGGAGGCGGTGTTCAAAAACAGTGGTACTCCCTACCCAGTTGAATAACTTCCTGAAATATATTTAACCCTTAAATGGGTGCAATTGTTGGTCCTCTGTGGGGTTTTGTATTTAACGGGGAATTGTTTTTCTCCACTGTGTAGCTGAATAGGTGACTCACCACTCTATTCATCAATAAGGCACCTGGCTCTATTCATTGGCATCTCAACTGATTGAGCTTGCTCACAATGCAGGGAGTATGGCTGCTCTGAGGCACCATAAAGCACCAGGGACCACTCCTTTGTAATTCCTATAAAACAACAAAGAAAAGGGGAAGAGTGCGACTGGAGTTGCTTGTCTCAGAAGGCACAGGCTGTATTTTAGCTGGTCGAGGTTTGATTTATTCTTCATTGCACTGAGAGATGCTACAAAGAGAAATAGCCAAGCCAAATTGGTGTGATCTCCCATTTGTGAGGGAGTATTGTGAATCTCTATGCTCCATTCTCCTCCTGCCATCTCTCCTGAGCAATGGGTTGTCATAAACTCCTTAAAGCCTTCAACTGACTAATACAGTGGCCTGAACCAAAACATAGCGTCATCCCTATGGCATAGTAAAAATATAGTCATACCAATACAATAGACAAGCATAGAGATCAGAAGATGAGCAGCTGCCCCTCTGGTGCTGCCACAATAATCTGGAGCTGAGCAGGCTGAAATCTGTAGAGATGATAGAGGAGGACCACAGGAGGAGCGATCCAATACTGCCCCCCCAACCAATAGCAAGTTGTTTGCGGTGTAAACCTACAAATATCTGGGCTCCACAATCTCTCAGGACCTAAGATGGACACCCAACATGTGCACCATCATTTAAAAGGCCCAGCAGAGGAGGTACTTTGTCCATCAGCTCAGCAAGCTCAACCTGCTTCAGGAATGGATAATTCAGTTCTACACTGCAATGATCCAGTCTGTCCGCTGCACATCCATCACCATCTGGTTTTGATCGGCAACCAAACGGGACGGGAACAGACTTCCACTGACAGTTAGGTCTGCAGAGAAAGTCATTGGTGCCCACCTGCCCTCCATTCAAAACTTATACATCTCTGGAGTCAGGAAACAGGCAGCATCACTACAGACCATCACAGAGTGCCACCATTGTACTTAATTGCCTTTTATTTTGGGCTGTATATAGTCAATCCTTGTGTTTATATCTGAAAATTGTTGAGTTTTGTTGTCATTTAATGTGAAGTACCTGTGAGAGCCATGAAACTGAAGTCAAATCCCATGTATGTGAAAACCTACATGGCCATAAACCAATTCTGAGTCTGATCTTACTAAGTTGTAATACCAACTATTTCCCAATCCTCGGTGAATAGCACACATGTCCATTGAAACACTAGCTAATGGCTAATTTGAATATGAAACCAATTTTAGGGGGATACCTGCAGTCTGTTGAGACTGAAGAAGTCACTTAGCTGAGTGATGAAGAGTTTCTCCCTCTAAACATTGTGTCCAGATGAACTGATTCCACCTCTTGTGATTTCCTTACCAGGACTATTGAGCATGCATACAATAAATGTTAATTTCAATCATTTAAAGAAGTCATCAAATGGAGTCAAACACTGGATTCAAATGGAGTACCCTCAAGTATGTATGCCAGTGGGGAGTGTTAAGAGGATCTGCCTGTGATGTTCTAACATTAAGTGCTGCATGTCCCTCCAAGTTAACAGGGGGCAGGGGAAGGGTCAGGAAGATAAAGAAAAGCTGATTGATCATACCAATTGATTGTGTAGTTATGTATTGATTTTGTGTGTGACAGAACTGGCTACTTGGCATCCAAGGAAAGAGTGATGACTCCTGCAGCCAGGGGGGATGGGCCCGAGGCTGTTGAATGATCTACGTCACAGCCCTCCTTTTGAGTCAAGGTAACCTGTCAATGGAAGAACAGCAGATCTTTCTTATTTTAAAACAATGGTATTGCTGCATTAATAGCACTTTGTCGTTTGCTCTTTTGACTATGATGAAAGCATATGAGCTTTAGATTTAATTTGCTCACCTATAGTGCATTTATATCTTACATTATGTTTTGGACATATTCTATAATTGGTAATACATTGGACATATGAAAGTCCAAAACAAATTGAGTCATATCTTTTCTTCATGTATGCCTTAGCTTTCTTATTGGCACATTATCGTCTGTATTTTTATTTATTTTTATTTGGGGGCCGTGGTGGCTCAGTGGTAGAGCTTGTGGTTTGGGAACAGATGAGGCAGATTTTGCTGGTTTGAATCCACCACTAGGCATCGGGAAGTACGTCTGGTCTTAATCCGCCATGCTCCATTTAAGTCCGTGTCCAGACCCACAATGAGGGGACTAATTGTGATATGTAAAACACGCCCCTCATAGTATGTGGTTTAAAACTCTTGTATCACTTTAATGCTCTGATAGTGATGCTCTTTGTCCTTATAAGCTGCATACAGACGGTAATACCTTAGATTAAGAGTTTGATGAGGTAGTGCTGGATTTGCTTACGCAACACTGTCTGATAACCTTACCGCGTCCCACATCCGTGGTTACTTCAAACAGTTAAGATCTTCCACTCGTTCAAAAAACGCTTAACCAGGGCACATATATGGCCATTCATCCTCCGAGATCACCCTGTGCACCAGTGTCTCTGTGGGTTTGTCTCATAATGAGGTGGATAGGCAATTCATGTCAGGTTGGGATGTGTTTTTTTCTAAGACTGGTTCTTGCCATGATGCCTCCAGGCTAATGTACCAATGGTAGAAACACGCTGTTGCAGTTATAGGTATTTTACCTGACACTGGTCAGCTCCATTTACTTTGAAAGCCAAGCACTGGGATAAAAATAAGGAACGGGGGGAAGCAACTCTTGGACTGCTGTCAAATAATACTAGACCTGTGACTACACAAGTTATTCTATGAGAGCAGCAAAGCCCTCATCAGTTACCTTTGGATTAACTTTTGATGGAAAGTGGTTAATTTTTAGGGAATATTAATCTATCCAGATGGTTTTGTTGAGTTAACAACTCTTAAGTTGGTGTTCATGAAGTTCACAAGCGGTGCTGCTGAGGCTGACAGTCCCATGGGAAAATTGCTAGGAAGAAGATTTTGAAAGGAAGATCGCCAAGTACACAGGACTGCTAAGCAACTTCCAGCAGGCTGGATGGAGAGCAAGGTGCCTCCCAGTGGAGGTTGGATGCACAGGAGTCACAGCCCATTCTTTAGCCAGAGCTTTCAGTGATTTAGTCATGTCAGTGTCATCAATATGGCAGAGAAGGCCTCAAGATGCCTGTGGCTTGAAAGAAAAGCCACATGAGGTCATAAAGTAGCTAGCTATCCGGACACGAGCTGGGGTCTGATCAGCCGAAGCCAGTCACCTGGAAGAGGTTGTGTGATGCCGAAAGACCAGAAACACTCGATGGTCCCAGTAACACCATTAAAGATGTGTCCAAGAGTATCATCAGATGTATGAACGCAGAAACTAGGGCTATGTACATCAGTATCATACTTCTGAAAGTAATGTCACATTTGAATGCACTTGTGATCACCTACCATCCTGGAATTTTATACTTTCACTAGGATGGAGGAACACTGCTCCGGGTAATGCAGCCTTTGTCCTTCCAGAGTGAGATAATGTAAATAGTGGCAGCATATCCAACAGAGGAGCAATGGTAGCCTTTGCTCCCTCTGTGCCCAGACAAAGACAGAGCCCTTCCCCTGCTTGCCCTGAAGTTAATGAGGAAGGCAGACAGAAGGGATTCATTTATTAATAGTATTTACATGCCAATAAGGAGATAAAAATAAGCCCTAGGAGTAAATAGACAGCCGCAGGTGAGAGCCACACGCGGAAACAAATGTTAATGATACACAAGCACATGCTCACACAGACACTTGGGGATGCACTCACAGAAACTTGAATTCTGTCATTACCCTTCACACACATAGAAGTCCACACATTCATTTCTCTCTCTCTTCTTCATGTATACGAAACAAAGCAAATGAGCACCTCTCTCAGGCTTTCTCTGGCATACTATCAACGCTATTGCCTTCCTTCCCTCTCTTTTCTCCTCTTACCTTTTGAATGCATTCTGTAAAGCAAGCCTAGTGAGAAGCCCTGGTCGCTCTAAAGTGGTCCCATCATCCTCCAGCCCCCAGCTAAGTAGATGTCAATACGCTGTGGATTGAAACTCAGCAGTTTGCCCTGCACTATATCTCTCACATCTCCATCTAGCACATCGATGCCTGGGGAGACAGAGTAAGACAGCGTAATAATAACCTTTGTATTCATGTAAGCGCTGACCTCCGGATGCCCTTAACCTTGATAGCATAACCTAAATTCACCACCTCTCTTGGCATGGAAAGAGACTTCCGCCGTGCACTGAGAGTTACTCGCTGCAGCAGCAACCATCCCTGCATGTTGGATCCGATGGCTTCCAAGAAAAGAGGGAAAGAAAATAACAATAAATGAGATAGATATGCATGAGGAGCAGACAGACTCTCTGTGATATATCAACCTACTGAAAAGAAATCATTTGGGCTGGTGCATATGCATATTCATTTATATGTGTGATTATAAAACACAGAATAGAGAATGAATGCCAATGAGGAAGTTGAAGTTTCTATTCAGAAAGATCACAAATGGAGGGAAGCAAGGCCTCATGAAAGTCCAGTGAGCAATCAATGATTTGGAAATAAGGAGCACACACTAGTTAGCTTTTTGTGAATCATATGCAGAAGGGCAGTCGACAGGAATGAACAAATCCATGTTTGCCCTCATGCCCTCATGGGGTATCCATGGAAGCTGTGGAATCTGCTGTGGTCACTCCTGAGAAAGAAGGAACAAGCTGGAAGAAGAAGAAGAAGATGATGATGATGATGATGCAGAAGGAGACTCTTGATCTTCTCTATTCACATTGTAGTTGGCAAGAGGGCCCTGAAATAGATATTGGGTAGGTTCTTATGAAGAAAAACCTATGCTCTCTGTTTTTTATGTCGTTAGACAAATCACAAAGAGTATCATTCTCCACTCAACAAGAGAGGAAAGTGGACCAGACATTTAAAGCCCATTCTAATACTCTCAGCTGACCTTTCAAAACCTCTAGCCCAAAAGCTCTGCCTTAAAAATCCATCTCTGCCGTGTACACTTTCACTGGGAGCTCTGCCAAATTACTTTTGATTAATGTCCCCTTCCTGAGGAGAATCCATTCCCCAGGCACTTATGTAATTTAGCTTGAGATCTGGATGCTCTCTCTCAGTGACATCATCGAAGACAGATACCACCACATCCCTACCAGCCTCCTTCAAGCCCCCTGGACGTTCAAGTGAAATGGACAACATTTGGAGTCATCTCTGCAGTACTATGAAGGAAGAAAAATGGGACATTTATGTACCCCTTAGCAATAAAGAACAAATCAAGCTCCATTTTGGGCCCAGTCTGTCATGTCTATGATGACTCCACCAAAGGAAAAGAGAAAGAAGACTCACAATGTACCACAGGGTTGCTCCACTGTGGGTCATTAATGTACAACATCTGGGTGTGGCTGGGTTGAGCATGGGTGGGAGGAGTGTGTTGGGTCTTGATATCTATGGAGTAAATATGGCTGGCTCTGATATTCTTCTTGACTCTTCTTTGGACCACCTGCTAATGAAGCCGCTCCACCTGGAATGGCCCATGGTTTACTTACAGTACATAGATTTGTGGAAATATTAATGGCATGTTATACGTATCAGTGGTTTTAAACGGAATGATTAAAATCCAAAGCTTAACATGAGGCATTGTGTTAATTGTGACAATTAAGCCTGAGTATTGGCATGAGGCAGTGTGTCTGGGACTCCTCCTGGATTGCCACCTTGACGTGGTGGAGAGGTTTGCCTCTATCAATGATTCCAGGAGCTATGCCATGCAAGGTAGGCGTGGGGGATTAATACCAGATACCCATCCTGACACCTATAACTAAACGCTATGCAATTCAGTTGTACGTCATATTGTAAATTGGGTCTGTTGGGGGAGCAGTAGTGATTATAGAGTCTGACAGCTGGGGGAAGGAAAGACCTGTGAAAATGCTCCTTCAAACACTTTGGGTGCAGCAACCTGTCACTGAAGGAGCTCTCTAGTGCAGCAAGGGAGTCCTGCAAGGGGCGAGAGCCATAATTAGTTCCTGAAGTGCACGTTCTATTCTATCACTTATGGGAAGTGAAAGCACTGATTCCACCTTGAATGGCATGCTTGAGAGAGAGCTTGTCCACATTTCTAATCCTGTTCCAAATCAGCTCATTGTGTGCTCTGCAACACTGTTTTGTGCCAGTAATCTCCAGTGGCTGGAGAGCAGAGGGGGACATGGTGGAGGATGAAGAGAATCACATACCTCTGTGCAGCCAGGGGTGGAAGGCGGGAAAAGGGAGGGGTGGATGCACCATGCAATGCAGAGAGGGCAAGAGCTTTGGATTCACTTTGAAATAAGGGAAGGTGAAACTGCTCTACCAAAGAACATTGTGCATTGTAGAAATGTTTGCAAATGTTTCATCTCTCTCTATATATATATTCAGGACACATCCGGCCTCCTTTAAAGTTTTACTTACAATCATCTAAAAAACATAAAGTAATATTGTAGGTAGCTTCACAGGAAAATAGCCTCAAGTCAAACAGTAATATCAAACAAAGAACAGTAGATGTTTGGGAGAGGTCCATTTTTGTCACCATTAGTCTCCCTGTTGTGGAGGTGGAATGGATTTAAAGGGAGCTTGTGGGATTAAGGCCAGATGTCCTTCCTGATGCCCTGCGGTGGGTTCAAACCCACAACATCTGGTTCTACCACTGAGCTGCCCCACCTCAGAACAGCAAGTGTTAGAGGATTTGGAAATTAACGTGCAATTATCCATAAACCTCCTCTTTGGTCTTCCATATTCAGCATCCTTCTCCCTTGCTTTCTGCAGGGGTCAGGGATCAAACCACCAATCTCTAAATACAATCTCCCTAGCTCCTGGCGTGGAGCGGTGTGTTTCAGTGAGAGCCAATTTGGACCTTATTTGCATGAGAATGAGAGTACATTGGACACAAATTGGAGACAGCTGCCTATTCCTTTCATCGTCTAGTAACCATTTAGCATCTGCTGAACCCTCTTATTCATAAATCTGGCCTATGATAATTCACAGTACTTACATTGTCTTTAGTTCGCCTAAATGAGCTGAAGTTATTTCTATAATATTCACTGACAGTCATTCTGGAGGCATGGTAGCTCTAATTAATGAGGCATTACTACTTATATAATTATGTCACTAGAGACCTACTCTGAGCGTGTGAGCTGAGTATATGAGGCTCATAATAATATGATGCATATTGCATATTGTTAGAAGAGCTCCTGCTAATTAACTTGAATTATAGGTACAGGTCTCTCCTTTGCATGGAGCTGCTGAATTGACGTTGTGGGGAATAAAGCCAGCTCAACTGTTGATCATTCATAAGATAGGGAGGTGCCTGGTCTTGTTAGAAATCACCTCACACCAGAACAACTTACACTTTGTAAATCAGGCCATCTCATGGTTTGAGTTGTTGGTTCTGTGTCTTACTCAAGGATACTTCGGCACATTCTTCATCCATCCATCCATCAATCGTCAACCACTTATCTAAAGTCAGTTTGTGGAGCCATGCTGAATCCTATTCCAGTATTCATTGAATGAAGGGTGGGGAAACACCCTGGACAGGTTGCCAGTCCATCTCAGGGGTTTAGCAGCTAGGGGGTTTGGTTTTATGGTCAAGGACACTTCAATATGTTTTCTCTATGGGCCTGGGCCTGACTAACCCCTCTTCCTCAACTATGCCACCACTTCCTAGAGTAGCACCTCTGATCCAGACATGCCGGGACATGGTACCAGAGGTTTGGATTCACCACTGCAGGGGTCCAGGGTCAGATCACTAGCAGTCTTCTTCAGCTGGGTGGTTCAGTGAGAGGGATATCCTCCACCTCCATTCTGATGCCGTTATCCTCTCTCAGTGTTGTATTCTGTAAGCTGTGATTTATTCTGTAGATTCAGAGGCTGCAGATTCAAACTCATTGCGGGGGGGAGCAGGAAAGGCATCTGGCCTTATTCCCCCATGCCTGCCATGTGATGGCCTGGTGACCTGTCCAGTGTGTTTTTGGCCTTCCACCTAATGGGTGCTGGGATAGGCCTCAGCAGATTCACAACCCAACTTCAGATAATCAGTTGACGATGGCATGCCAATATATTAGCATGTGAAGCAGTGTTTAATATCCACTGGTCCCACCGTACACAGTTTTTTTCATCTACTCCATTCTGGAGAAGAAAACAAACTGGATGAAAGCTGAAAAAACAAAGAGGAAGCACCTCTCAGCTAAGCAGTAACAGGGCTTTGAAGTTATCTAACATGTCCTGGGAGAGACTGACTTTGATGTGGAAAGAATTCCTCTCAAACACTGACAAATTCCCCTGAAAATAATTGTCAAACTGTGTTCCTTGGCACCTTGAATGCCCCGCGGGCAGTGCAAGCATGAACCCGGCTCCCTGTTTATGTCCTCTTCATATTCTGTTTCTTCTCCAGAAACTCATTATAAGTCATGTGACTTCATATTTTGAGATGCAGAAAATGATGGTTTGATGGTATGTCTTAACATTCACAAAGACAGTCATGTCTGCTTCTTTTTCATTGGATAAAACATGCCTAAAAGGCAGGCGTCACTGCTTCAACCCCACCATGATATGTCAGAAAAGGCCATCAGGTCTTAATCTCCCGTGTTCGGTAGATTTAAGGATACATTGTGAAATGCTCTGAGTGGCCGCTAGACTAGAAAAACGCTGTGTAAAAGTGAATCCATTTATCATTTACCATAAAAGAGAGAGAAGCCATTTATGTTGGTGGGTGGACACAGACTTAGGAGGAGGCTGGGGTATTAAGGCCTGATGCTCTTCCTGATGCCCTACAGTGAGTTCAGACCCTCACTACCACTACCTCTAACACTGAGCTACCATAGCCCCTTTGGAGATGTTCTAATTTGCAGGAGGTTCTTACACATTTTTACAAACTCTGATCATAAATAATAAAACTGCCTCAACATGACAAGGAGTCAGTGTAGGAAGGAGCATCCCTTTTCATGTTGAGTTATGAACAGCAACATCTGGGAGAACAGGAGAGTCGTAAATCTGTTACATGTGTTATCTTCTGCGTAGAGAAGAGGTATTTACTTTGCCTGAGAAATGCCACTACCCCTTTTCACTGGTGATGTTGGTGACAGGGGTAAAATTAACTAATATTTTATTGGACATCTCTGATGCTGACTCGTCTCAGACACTTGGCAAGTCATAATGGATCTGAGACATTTTTAATTTATAGCTTAAAATATTTCATTGATACGCCATGCTTAGAACTACTTGTACATATATTTGTGTGTGTGTGTGTGTGTGTAAATGTATAATTGAGAGTAAATATTGTACTTTGTCTTGCATCATTTATTGCATTGTTCTTCGAATAATGATCTGCACCCACTAAAAACTGAGGTGTATCTCCAGTACCTCTGATTCTGTCTCATTGACTGTGTAATGACCTCTTTAGTCATCGTGTTATCAAATGGAACGTAACATTTCTAGCGTAGCATAAGCTTGGTGACTCATGATGTGGTTGTAGCACTGCCGCTTCCCCTTAGCATGCAGGGGTAGTTGTAGTTGTTTTCACATGGCCATTATGCATGCATGTTGAGGCCTCCAGTCATAGTTATTTTTTCATGTTTTTCAGTAGACCCTGTTAGTGATGTTGCGCTGCATTGCATGAGCCAGTTTTGACCCTTGGTGTTTCTTTGAAGAGTCCTGAAAAAGGGCTCAGTGTCCCTCTCGGCAGCCCTCATTGTTTCCGTACCCCTCCTCGGTCCTGTAACGTCCAATCCGGATGAGGGCCTGTTCACCTGCCATGTCTTGTTGTGACACAGCCTGTTGGCCTGGGACGCTTTCCATGTTCAGCTTCTCTCTTTTGTTATTGCACCAGTTTCATTGAATAGCGCTGTAGCGCTCCTTTCAGAATGGTTACCCACTTCACCCCGAAACCCCCACCTCCACATCCACACCTCACCCCACGTATCCTGCTTGATCCCTTCTGTCTTTATAGATTCGGAGCCAGTCTTCTCCGGCTCCTTTGTTCCTCTCTCCAGGCTGGGCCTAGATCCTCTCCGCTCTCTGTAAACCCGCTCCACTCTGTCATCAGGATTACAGACCGCACCGTAGCAGATTAATGACTGACAACTCCACACTTCTCACAGTGTGGCGCGGCAGTCGCAGAGCCAAGAGGGGATTGGTGACTGGTTGTGTGGGAGAGGAACAACTGCGGGGGAGATAAGGAACCGCGCTGGTCTGAGAACAATATGTTGGTTGTGTGATGCTACATGTGAGGTGTAAACGTGCGGCTCCACAGGAGAGTTTCTCCACGCTTGTACGAACATGTGTGGTAGTCTTTGTGTGCTTGTGCTTATTTCGGGGCTGTGGTGCTCGCACAGGAAAAGCTCTTCCATTTATATACCTCGCTGAAGCACAGCAGGATGGAGAGTATCCTCGGTGAACACAGGACCCTGATTAACAGTATAAGAGTGGA
>OMLC01035667.1:0-20366 GCA_900302585.1 Regalecus glesne
ACAGATAGGACTCCCCCCCCAAAAAAGGCCTTGAAATAAAAGTCCTGAAGTATTATAGAGACTAGAATTATGGTTTTATTGATGGCGTCCCAGGTGAAAAAAAAACAATAACCGGAGTTGTTTTGAGTTCAATGATTTTCCTCATAAAGAAGGTTTACATGTTCTGCAGTAAGATGAGAGGCTATTGTGAACTCAGTTGGGTGGAAGACCCATTCAAAACCCAAACTAGAAATTCAAGAAGCTAGACATTAAATTTTTTAATGTCAGTCTGGAGGGAGGATTTCACAATGAATGGAAAAAGAGTTTTGAAGGTAATATTTTTAAAGACCAAGCTCAACTGTGTTGAGTTCTAATGCCATCACAGATGTGTTAAAAGAACATTTTTGCAAGATCTTAATGTCAGTATGTTGATCTGAATCTTTATTCGTTTTAACACGTTATTCATGTTTGTAGATTTTGTGCAAAATTTTGTTTACAGATTTATGTTTATGTCAAATATGGCCTTATTCTACTTCTGTGATAACAGTAACACTCACCAGTGTACTGCCCTCTAGTGGGTTATCTATGGTAACACACGTCCTTTAAAAAGAAATCCAATGGACAACCCTAAACAAAGTGGCAAAAGAGTTTTGTAATCACCACAGACGTGACACAAACGTGCATGACATAAAGAAATATGGCCTTTTTTCTTCCGGCTGCGTCAGTAGTTTCCCGCAATTCTCTGCTCCGACCCTCCCTTTCCTTCCATTTGGAGACATGGCGTGTAACTGGGCATGGGTCTTCCTGAACAAATGCTCCCCCCTTTCCTTCCTCTATAGCATAGACTTCCTTACAGTCTTTTGTTAATAACCTACTAACAGAAACAGAGATTCCGTTAGTCAGATTGTGTTTTCAGTTCTAGATTAAAGGATAAATGTCCCTGCCCCGCTGAAATGAGACAGGGCACTGGGAACTTGGCACTGATTACTTTTAGAACTAATAGAGACGTTAAGTGTAGACAAAGATATCTGATCACTTTTCACAAATGATACTGGTATTGATGCTTGAGTTTATTCAAATACAATTATTCTCACTATTTGTTGTCTTCAAGTCAAGTCAAGTCAGTTTTGATTTCATAGCCTATCGTCACAAATTAAGAATCTGCCTCAGTAGACTTTACACTAACAAAACATCCTGTTCTTAGACCCTCACGAGGAACAAATCCCTTAAAAAATCTTTAACAGGGAGAAAATAGGAAGAAACGTCAGGGAGAGCACCCGATTTCAGATTTTCAACGGGTAATCACGAACAGGGCCTCGGGATTAATCTGGACTAACTGACACTGGAGCAATCTTCTGGATAAAGGCCTACACAAAGTTCACTACACTGTATGTAAAACTTTGACCTGTCAAAGTGAAGTTTGGAGCAATATGTATGTAATCAGTGCTCTACAGATTTTTCCAGATAATAAATACCTTGAGAAGTGAATCTTTAAATCCACCCCACCGTACAGATAGTCTGTCTTTTTTTTTAACAAATGCGCACCACAAATCACAGGTTCTGTATACATTTTCCCTAAATTTACCCTAATCCTCTCATCAGCTGTGCAGACCATATCCAGAGACCATCAAATCCATAAGCCCAAACATACAACAATGTGAGATAACGTGATTATTCTAAGACAGGTGCTTTTTCAGTGTAAGATGATGACATAACCGTATGCAGCTGTGGACAACCAGACAGAATACAGTGACCCAAGGCTGGAAGTACAAATATATGGAGAATTCTGGACACTTTGAGCAGGAGCCCCCCCCCTGCAAATACAAGGATAAATCAATTTCTAATGAAGGAAGAGGTAAGAAGACAAATACTTTTAAATAAAGTTTAATATAAATGCAAGTTTCAAAACAGAAATCTGGATTCAAACAATGGCCGTGTTATTAGAGTAGATTGGGATGTGAAGGGAACTGGGCCCTCTACCATGACGTCTCATGAAAACGTTCTAAATTCAAGTCTAATTTTGCCGCTCCTCCTAAATTGCTGTGAATTTGGTCAATTTTAGGGGTTGTTGCACTTTGGAACGTTCTCTGCGTCGGATTCTGCTTCAAAGGGAGATTTGGACACAGGCCTCAATTTATCAGTGCATGTCCATGTTAGGTGATGCCTTGATAGGTTAAAACAAACAAACAAAATGGCTTGATATGATAGATTATCATAACCCCGAAAAAAAAATCATAGGATCGTATTTGGAACACAAGCGCATGTCTGACCTCGCTGGATTAGGTATTATGAAGTCTGGTGAGCTATTAGCTATAAGACAAACATTCCAAAGCTTATCAGTGCTTGTTTCGATTGGGCGCGGAAAGCTTTTTTCCCCCTCTCGACTGGTGTACTATGCAACATAACTACTATATTGGCTTAGAAACAACTTTTGCATGATGCTGAATTCTCAACACAATAGCCTTTGATAAATCTTGACCTTTTGTCAAGTACTGCACACACACCCAGTGGCATTTGGAAAGTCAATGCACACAAGCTACCAACAAATAACAACAGACTCATTTGCCAGATGGTATGAAGCTGTAAAGCGAGTGACCTTGTACTTAATAAAAGGGCTTTGCACGGGACTGGTCTTTAGTGCATTTCCATTTCTTAAATATTAGAACATCTTTTGGGTAAGCTATGAGGGGTCTGCTAAAATGTGTCCTGAGTAGACACCACGTTATCCGGGTGGACACGGACTCAGACAGAGCAGAGTGGGGTTAAGACTGGGCGCAACTCATGCAGATATGGTGCATAATTCACCTTTACATTTTGTTTTTGGTCGCATGAACAATGAGCACAAGACATATGGCATATCTGTTGGCCTTGGAAGGCCTTGCTGAGTCTTGGTGTAAGACCTGCATCTCTGTGCATCCTTGTTTTCTCTGTAACGCGTTGACACTGCGACATTGAGGGGGTCAATGACAACATCCAGTCACTGTATAGTCGGGATGCATCATGCAAACTGATATTACCCGTGTATTACTCACGTATTTGTGCACCGACCATGCATGTCCTGCTCACCACCTGAGGAGACACTGGTTTCTCTTCACTCATACGGGTGGCCATCACTCAGTATCATCATCACTTCAGTATTATGTGAGTTATTACTGTTATAACAATGGCCTTTACCGTAATGTGGTCATCATCACAGCAATAGTGGTCAATTGAGCTGTAGCTAGACTAGAAGAGTGCTATATAAACACAAGTCGATTTACTATTACCATTATTACAGTAGCTACGGTGCTGTAATGGCTAATCTGTTTAAGGTGTCTATTACAGCAGAGCAATAATTACCATCCCAATAGGTATTGCAGTACTGTCATAGTTATGGATCAGTGTGGAGTAGTACCGAGTTAATCTGTCAGGAATCCGTGTAAAACAACAACTTGAGATTTAAAAACAACAAACAAGCCAAATTAGGAAGGTTACTCTTTCCAATCCTCCTGGAGGGAATGTGAGGAGGTGCCCCTTCGGTTCATATATCATATCGTAGCTCAACTCGGTTAAAGTTATACATCACTTAAAACGTTTTGTAAATAAAGATCAACAAAACGTGGTCCGCTGTTGCGCCTCATGTGTTTCTGAATAGGGGCTGGCCGGTGTAACGCGGTGGAAGAAAACCCAAACAGTACCTATGCACTTGATGTGAAACCCCTCGGGTGGTTTCAGGGACCGTCTCATCCACCCGTTCCTCAGGACGTCCAGGTGACGCTCCTCTCCTCGGACCAGCAGAAAACGCTCATCTATCCACCCGAGGAAGAAAATCTCAGCCATGGCGCTGGTCACCGGCATGTTCCAGTAGTGCCGCATGTTTGCAGCTTTGAAATTGGCGAACAGCTCGTATCCCGTGTCACGTCGTAACTTCTCCGGGGATTGTGAGCCGTCCGCATCTCCACCATCACCGCGAACCCTCGACAGAACAAGCGCCAGGGACTGAGCCGCGATCTGAAGGGACTTCTCCATCCCGCCACTTCTGCTGCATGTAGGCGCTCCAGGAGTCTGCCGCAAAAAGCCTCGGCTAGGCGGTGCGGATGGAAAGTAAAGTTCCCTTCCTCTGAAAAGCGTCGTTTTAAAGTGTCGGCTACGTTTGCTCTTGTGATGAGGAGGAAGACATGGTCCGTCTGTCGGTACGCGCCTCTACACATGACAACACTACGCCTGGTAACCTGCTGGCTGGCTGGCGGAAACTGGGGCTGTGCCGAGATGACATCCTCCCCCAAATAAGATGAAAATGAATAGATACAAAGACAAACACCCCTCAAACAAACCAACGAATAAACAAGATGTTGCTGTCGAAACATGAGTGTCTATGTGACAACCGATCACGGAACAAAGCAAAAGGAACTGTCCAGAGGAACTTTCCACTGGCGGCGAATCAGACGGTGACTCCAACGTTTACACGTCAAGTCAATATTGTTCATACACGTTGCTTGTTTTAATATTGTTGTTGGAAGAAAGGACGTCTCAAAAGATGATCAAACCCAGTTTTCATTTCACTTTTTTTTATTTTTTTGGTTTACAAATCCCAATCATTTGAGACAGATGCGACTTTACGCAGGAGCATCCCCACATGACAGGGTTTGTGTACATGTCGGTGTACTTCTGATGTGACACATCAAGTGCTCTGGTATATCTTGGCCTTCCGGAAACACCGACAGACGAATGCATCGCTGCCGACGGACGCTTTTTGCCTAATTTATTCTTGTGAAATTTTAAAAATTGGAGTACAAACACAGCGTTTCAAAATGCCGTATAAAACATCAGAAAAACGTTGCTTAATTTGCAGCACTCTTGAGAAAATGCACAAAATTTAGAAAAGTACAATTGCTTTGAAAATAATGACATTAAAGCATCACGTATGACAAGGTCATATCGTGTAAAAGTACTAAGGCTCTTATGTCTTTATGTATGCTCAATAATCCAGATAAGGACATCACAGTAAATGTTGCATCAGTTCATCTGGATATGACGTTTATTGAAACGTTTCTGTCAACTTCCCGGAGGAGTTTGGATGCAGGGGATTCTCAGCCCCTTGATTAGCCAGAGCCTTCAGTGATTTGGGCATTGAGGGAGAGAGGAAGAGGGGAGCCATCCGCAGTATCACCAATGGGGCAGAGAGGGCCTGAAGATGGCTGTGCCTCAAAAGAGGAGAGCCATGGGGTCATTAGCAGCTAGCCATCGGGACACAAGCTGCGGTCAGATGGACCATGGCTGGGTCACCTGGAGGAAGGCGTAGGAGGTTGACAGACCTGACACACTTGACGATCCCAGGAACATCACTGAAGATGTGTCCAAGGGCATCATCAGATGTATGTATACATATTGAGAGAACTGTTTCTCATTAAATGTTGTGTCCAGATGAACTGATTCAGCTTTTTTTTGTAATTTAGCTTTTACAAGTGTCTTGATGCACGCTCAAGCAGGTGACTCCTAAAATAGTATAGCAAATAGTTTTAAACAGCAGTCATTTCACCATGTCTGGTGCCAGCTTTATCAAATAAGCCTCTCAACAATTCAAGAATAAGTGGTCTATACACAATAATAGTGGTCTACACAATAACAAAGTTTTGTGGTGCATAAATCAAAACTCTACTGCCTAATAGTAGCATTTCTCCGAGGTTAAAACATGTAGTAAAACCCGTGTGATGTGCTGTATTGTCGATGAAGATTACCTGTTGTTAGCATATGAACTAAAACCAAAATATGTTTTGCTTAACGAGAGCAAAATGTTTTTCAAACTACAGCATTGTATGGATTTTGTTTTTCTCACATATGCCTCGAGAATAAAATTGATCCCCTTGCAGCTGCTCATTGCTCCAATACAACAGGATGGATTGAATGCAGATAAGAAAGTTAATTGTATTTATGTACAATGACAAATTAATAAAGCATCATCTTATCAACTGAAATGACACAGACTACTGAAACCCTCACTGATTCAAGGACATCCACTTAGAGATGCTGGACAGGCAGTGATTGACCAGGTCCAAGTCTCAAGCTATTGAGGCAAAATATCTTTCAAATGGTAAACCACATCATGATTAAGAAGATGCAAACTTCATCTGAGATCAACCTCCATCAAAAATATATTATTTCTGAGCTTAATTTGGTACCATGCGATGGAGTTATGCCTTGATTTGTTGCTTGAGATTGTCACTTGGGTTTACCTTTTATAGCTGGTTAAACGCATGAAAGTATGAAAGGCTTCAGAAAAATTGTCACTGAGCGAGTAATCTGACCTGAAAATGTCTTTAAGAGAGACATTGATAACAGCATATCTGTTGACTGACCACATGATTAGCTACTTAGACACCCAAGTATACAATCAAATTACAACAGCAAAAAGGCACAAAAAATGTAATTTTCCCAAATATTAAATAAGTTTTTTCAAAGAGACTAAATTCATTGACATCATTTTGAGATTCAAAAGAGCCAATGACTAGTCTCTTCAATTGCTGATGTTGAAAGTCGATCAATCCATGTATTTTTTAAGACCAAAATTGCAGCCATTAAACTTTACACGAGGAGACATACTTTTCCTTGAATAATACACCCTTTCAAAGAGAAAAGAAGCACCTATAAGTGAGACCAATGAAGAGGTAATTTCACATCATATTCACCACAACCAACTCTATTTTGAGGATTTCAAAATCTCACACAGAAAAGCTAAAAAAATCCCATACAAAATAAAAAATATGTGCTCAAGAATCCACTTTTTTCATGAGGCTTGTCAGACTCACGTCTTCTGCTAAGGATGCAACATTAACGGGTGAAATACATCTCTTTGGTCAACATCGACACAATGCACGGGATTTGCTTCTTTGCATCAAAACCTGGTGAATTGGAGACAGACTCGAACCCTACCGCCACCTTGTGGTTTACTCGTGTCATGATGTGAAGGAGTTCCAGCTCTTTTCCGTATTTGTTGATCATCTCACAAAGGGATTGGATAAACCAGGAACCAGTCATGGTATTCCTCCAGGAGTAGTAACCTAATTCGGACATGTAGAGCAGAGAGGGGAGTCTATCAGTGAGTATACAGAGAAGCCATGTGGCTAATTGTGAACAGGAGTAATGGTAAGTGAAACAAACCTGGGGCTGTGGAGTAAGCATAGAGGAAGTCTGCCTCCACAGGGATCTTTGCTGTACTGCCATCTTCGCCGCTATCCGTTTCAATCCCCCCATCTAGATCAGTGCCTCTGCATGCCTACTCAACATGGAAAAGAAGAGAAGCAAAAAAGGTAGATACACATTGCAGAGGCCATATTTGATTTGTATACAAGAAAGCATGCATAAAATACTTGCAATACCTGAATGAAGAAGAGTTTAGGCTTTCCCACCAAGGATTTACAAAGATCACCCCTGAAAAGAGAGGTGAGGCTTCTGAGCTCTATTGATGTGTCCGTACCGAAGAATACACCCTCATCCCCGTGACTCAACAGAACACACGCAAATGAAGCTGAAGAACTGTGATCTTCCTTTGACACTGTAATTATAAATTGAAAGCATCAATAGGTTTAAAGTATGGTTTATGGTTATTTTTTCATTGCTTGTCTGTGTATAGGTGGGCTATGAATTTTGAGCCATACTCACCAGCAGTTAAAACTTTTTTAATCTGATCAACAGTCTGGTCATTGTAAACCTTCACTTTATAGCCCAATTTCCCAAAGCTGTTCATTGCATTGGCTGCATCCACATCAGTGCCGTTTCGCTTATTCATGCCTTTGAAAACCAGATATAGACCAATTACCTTTTATCTATACAACATAATAGGATAGCTGTGGGATATTCCCTCAACTGAATTAATTCAGGGGTACATTTTCATAAATTAAGCTAAATTTGCTCACAGAATACAATTTGATATCTGAATAAAGGTCTGTTAAAGGTCAGTTTTTATGTGTCACAATATGTCCCCACATTGTGGAAGTGGACACAGACCTAGATGGAGCATGGGGATTAAAGGCCGGACGCTCTTCCTGATGCCCTGTGTTAGGCTCAAACCCAGGATATCTGGCTCATCATTTCCTGAGGCGTGTGCTCTACCGCTGAGCGACATAGAAATTCATTAGATGAAAATTGCATGGTATGCTTAATCCAGGGCTCAATACATACTATTATACACACTATTATATCTTAGAACAACTAGGTTCTTAGGCCTAGGGTTCTGACAGTGTTTCCAAGTGCTACCCAAAACTTTGCAAAAGTTATCTCTTTGGCCCTGATCACATCTTTTCTCGAGTAATAACTTTCAAGTAATTGCATTCTAAAAGTGATCATTTGGTTACCTTGTCTAATTATGGAAAAGGGTTGATAACAAGATCCCTGCAACCAAACCTTAACTGTACACAAACAGTGAAAGTACAAAACTGAGGACAAATGGATAGGCTGGAAAAAAGTGCCCCATTTAATTTGATCTGAGTCAATTCTTGTATTGCACGCCTGGTCTACCTTTAAGCTGAATTATGTGACAGGGAGAACATGTTTCTTTTGTAAAGATAGTGTTTTATCATTTGAGATACCTTTACTAAAAATGTACATTATTATGATACCATGGCTGAAAGGGATACCTGTTCTTTTGTCAAAGTTTTTGTTGTTTATGATGATACACTGGCCAATGGTAGGGTAATTAAGGCTGTATCTGAAGCCATGGGATTGGGGCATGGCATCCACATCCATCGGAGCAGCGGCACCTTCGGGACCTTTTGACCTAAGGAAAAACAAAGCCTAAACATGAAAAAAAAACTAGAAAAATGAACATTCAAATAACAACACAGCAGTAACAGAGCAAGAACAATAGCACATTGGCCATTCTGCTGGCCAACATGTACAACCCTCTACGACCTGCTAGAAACACAGTCCAGCTCTATCAACAACAAACAACTTTTATGTCAAGGAGTGGTTCAGAAAGTCTTTTGCTCCTATAGCCATCAATCATTGGAATAATATCGGTTTGAACCAAGATTGTGACATATGAGTCAGTGTTAATCTTTAAAGGTCAAAACTCAGTAATGAAACAGATCTCTTCAATAAAAGTCAAAATTGCAAACTCATAATCAAATTGATTAATGTTAGATCGTTTAATAGATTTATATTCCATTTAATTCTACATTTCTATACAAATGATATGGATGTAAATGTTATATATATCTATATGACTCATACCTGGAGTTTCTTCAGATCATACAGTTAGTGCATGTTTGTGAACTATGAAGGTATTTTTTTGAGCAAAAGAACTGAGCATTGTGACAGCGGAATATGTAGTTGCAAAAATAATCACATGATTTTGAAGTTACAGAGTACATGCTTTAGGAGTTGAGAGCTTGTAAAAATCTCTCTCTCCCAAAACACCACACAGCTTACACCTTCTAAAATTCTTCATCACAGGGTCAGAGATCCTCGTCTTCAAATGACAAATTAAGAAACTCAATATCCTCACTTTTTTTGCGGCAGTGATTATGGCACAACACACATTCACATTTAACAAAGGTCCATTTTACATGAGACTCTTAGTCCCCACGTTGTGGGGCGTGGGGGTGGACAAAGACTTAGATGGAGCTTGGGGGATTGAGGTCAGATCCCCTTCCTGATGCCCTGCGGTGGATTTGTACCTGCTGCCTCTGGCTCATCAGTTCCCAAGGTACGTGCGCTCTACCCACTGAGCTAACTCAGCCCATTCACATATCCCTATCAAAAAACATGAGTTCATGGACAAAATTTGCAAATGCACAAAACAGTATGTGAGCTCATCCAATAAGAGTTGCCCACCTGTAGAATTTTCTCTCACAAATATTTTTTCTGAGTTATTTTTCAAGCATAAACCCAACTGCTTGAATCTGCCACTAAAAGTCTCAAATGTTTTCCCCCCATGATATTGGAGCAGGGATGACTGTGGAGCAAGACTGAACCTAGCCACTAAAGATGCATAAATAATCCGATGCATTCTTAGTGCCAGTTCCAAACCTGGATAAATGGGGGCGTTGCATTCATGTGGCATCCAATGTAAAACCTTTGCCAAATCAAATACGCGGACCATAAATCAGATTTCCATATTGGATCAGTCAAGGTCCAGGTTACCAATGACTTGTATCAGGGTGCGGATGGAAACGATTCTACTGTTGGACAAAGAAGAAGGAGAGGGGAAGACTTGTCCACAGAGATAAGTGTATGAGAAGGTGAAAGGAGCACATTGATGGGCTGATGAATGAAGAAAAGGAGAGAGAAGGCTGTATGATATGGGGTGAGGGAAATGTGATGGATTAACAAGGAGGAAGTCAGAGCAGCCATGACGAGGATGATAGCGGAAAGGCGGTTGGTCCAGATGACATACCTGTAGAGGCATGGTGGTGTTTAGGAGAGATGGCAGTGGAGTTTTCAACTAGATTGTTTAACACAATCTTGGAAAGTGAGAGGATGCCTGAGGAGTGGAGAAGAAGCACACTGGTACCATTTTTTAAGAATAATGGAGATATGCAAAGCTGTAGTAAGTACAGAGGTATAAAGTTGATCGGCCACAACTTTAAGATATGGGAAAGTGTAGTGGAAACAAGGTTAAGACATGTCTGTCTGTCTTGTGGATCCTTCTGTATCATATTGAATGTATGTACAATGAAAAACGAATATCGATTCTCATTCTCAGACTTTCTCGACAACTGTAAATGTTATGCCGGGGGCGGCATAACTCAGTGTGTAGAGCGGTCGTCTGGCAATCGGAAGGTTGCAGGTTCAATTCCCGGTCCTGCATGTCGAGATGTCCTTGAGCAAGACACTGCTCCCCGAGCGCCATATGTTGGCAGCTCACTGCTGCTATGCAATTAGTTGGGTCAAAAATGCAGAGAACAAATTTCCCCTTGTGGGACTGATAAGGGAATTCTTCTTCTTCTAACATTATAGGGCCTTTTGTCCACTAGAACCACATCTCGCCTGTTTACATTCATAACTGTAACTGTTCTGCTGAGTTTGTGGAAGAGAAAAAATGATTCTAAAAGTTATCAACTACTAGAAAAATCATCTGTAACTCCCAATTCACCTATACTTGTTTTATTACTTATACTTCTGAGTGTTTTTTGTGCTATTTTCCACATATATTCAACGGTCAAAGCGCTCAGTTCTTGTGCTCAAATAATACCTTCATGAAAAATAGAATTAGTTTCAACAAAACAATGTCTTTCTGTTGTCTTGATGCATGCTCAGTAATCCGGCTAAGGGAATCACAAAACTGGTGATTCGGTTCAACTGCATCAGAAGTTTATTCAGAAACGTTTCGTCACTCAAACAGGTGACATCTTCAGAATATGTCACCGGTTGAACCAATTCACCTCTTTTTATGATCTCTTTCTGTTCATTTTGCAAAGTTTCCCGCTGCTTCTCAGCACATTTTACTGTATGTCACTCATCCCGGAAGCTACCATAACCCCTCCCGGCCTGTAGAGTGAGGGGTGAATAACGATGATACTACTGCTACTACAACTACTAAGAGATTAATAGAAGTAAATTACGGTTGCATCAGATCATTTCGCAACGGAATATGTGACATTGAAAAAATTATGGAAGTCAATGAGCTTAAGGAAGAGGCTACAGGGGGATCTATATACAGTATGACGGTTTAGCTAGCTAGGTGGGCTAACGTTGCATCCGAAATTTTAACTCACTCTTCCCCGTCCCCCCGCCTCGCGTCAGTGCAGTCTCCTCCGGGTCTTGAACTATTCGTGGACATATTTCGATTTAAACGACTGATCAGATAAACCGAAAAAATAAAACAAAAAACGGAACGCAATCGACTAAAATATCAATGACTGAAAACGTGCTTTGGGAAAGAAATGTGTGCTCATGTCCTCCTTGCGGCTCTTTGTTGCTGGAGCCGATGTAAACAAATGGGGCTGATGTCATTCACAATGCATCGAAGGGGATGTCGTGCTAAAGATGCGTTTGTTTTCTCCTCCAGTACGTACCGTTATAGGCACCGCAAAGTAACCTGTTATAGAAACAATTTGAACAATTTTTCAAACAAAATACACATTTAGTCACCCGTTTATTCTACAATATCCCCCAAAGCAGATTATCTTTGTTGTTTATGTGAAAACACCACACAGCTCCGGATAGCACTATAACCAGGTAGCAATGTCTTGATGCATGCTCAATAATCCAGGTATGGAAATCACAAAAAGAGGTGAATCAGTTCAAATGGATCAGAAGTTTATTTGGAAACGTTTCGTCACTCACCAGGTGACTTCTTCAGTCTGAGGCGAAAACAAACACCCCCTTTATAAACAGCACATTGATACCAATAACCAGGTAACAAGCTTCTTACTCAATGGTGAGCAACGTGATCCAGAAAGGCCCAGTGTGAGTGCACCTGATTCCATTATTCAACCAATACTCTTTGGTATGAACCGTGGTTAGTAGACTAAGGTGTGTATCTACTTGGTTGGGACAAAAATCTGCACCCACACTGCCCTTACTTGATCACGTTGCCCATCCCAGTTATTTCATTTCATTGTATTAATGAATGTACATTGACTACAGATTCGTACTGTACATTTAAACTCCACTCCACTAGATGGCGTATGCCCCCCCACTACAGACAGCGCTTCCGTAGTGTTCCACTCATGGTTTCCGTAGTTGCTTCATGTCTGCGTAAACATGCCGGCGCACAAGAGAAAACGTGGAGGAACCTTTTCTGATGCGAAACAGCCCAAGAAAGTAAGATCTACAGAAAATGAAAGCCAGTCGACGGATGGGCAGGAGCAGCATGATGAGATCTGCGTCCCAGCTCCAGTTTCAATGGTAGGTGTCTTAAAACAACCAATAAGCTAACTGACGATTGCTAAGTTTTGTGGTGGTTGAACTCGCTAGCCTAACACAGGCACACACACCACATGAGTTATTTTAACAATCGGTCATATTACTACGAAATCACAAAATTAAACACATTAGAAGCAATATGTATTGACAGAAGTTAATCTGGTCCTGCCACAAAGGCTAGCCGTGTTTTTTTATACTTTTGTTTAACAACCTATGTTGTGAAGTTTAAGATATTTCTATAGGCATCCATACTAAACATCTTCTTTCTTAAACAGGGGAAATGGACGAACAAGGAGCGGGTTCTCATTTTCTCCTCAAGAGGCATTAATTTCAGAACAAGACATTTGATGCAAGACTTGAGAAATATGATGCCTCATGCCAAAGCGGGTTTGTGATCTATGCCAGTACTCATTCACCCAACTTGTACCATCACTGTATATGATATATTTCTGCTTATGTATGTTAGTGGTTGATAACATGAATGTCTCACTCTGCTAGATACAAAAATGGACAGAAAAGATAAACTATTTGTCGTAAATGAGGTAGGTCTTTTTCCATGTAACAATTTTAATGAGCTATTTGATTCACACATAACAGACACAATGACAAGAGAAACATTATGTAAGAACAAGTCCATTTACCATTTACTTTATGATCCCCAGGTGTGTGAGATCAAGAACTGCAACAAATGCATCTTCTTTGAGGCAAAGAAAAAGATGGATCTGTATATGTGGTAAGAATTTCCCTTGTAGTCGAATTTACCTATTTTTTAAGTTAATTTACACATATATTTATAGATAACGTTCTCTTTCTCTAACAGGATTTCAAACAGCCCTCATGGACCATCTGCAAAATTCCTGGTTCAGAACAGTGAGTTGTTTTTCAGGTTTATAGATAGAAAGGGATTACAATGTCCTATTTTACAATTCAAAGGGAGTTGGCATGACACAAGAAAATCTGTTTCATGTTATTTTATTCATTCTGTCTGCAGTCCACACACTGGCTGAACTAAAAATGACTGGCAACTGTCTTAAGGGATCTCGGCCACTGCTTTCCTTTGATCCTGTGAGTAGTCAATGAATATAGTACAAGCACTTTAGTGAAACTCAGTAAGGTTGAATGGATGAATGTAGTTTAGGTGATATGAAAAGGTATAGGTTTATCAGCTGTTTTTCATATTATTACCTTGACTCACAGAAATCTATTTATTACTAACGAAATTATAGCTGTCGGAGTGACATTGGTATGTGAGCTATGTGTTGAAGAGTCATGAACTTATGTCAGCTTAATTCTGTTTCCTCCAACAGACATTTGACAAGGAGCCCCATTATGCATTACTGAAGGAGCTCTTTATCCAGGTTTGATTTTATTACCATGCATTTCTCTTTTAAACTGCAGATATGGGCTAATGCTTTTTAGTCTTAATGAAAAAGTACTGAGAGGCCTGTTTTACATGTCATGATAAGTCCCCCACATTGTGGGGGTGGACATGGGGTTTGGGAGATAAAGGCTGAATGCCCTTCTTGATGTCCCACGGTGGTTTTGAACCTGCTGTCTCTTGCTTGTCGGTTCCCGAGGCAAGGGCTCTAACCACGTGACCTCTTTCTGAAGATGAACTAATGCCTGGATATTTCCTTTTCAATAATAAACCTGGTTTATCATTCGAGGTGTTACTCACAATGTTTTCCTGTTGTAGACATTTTCAACTCCACACTACCACCCCAAAAGTCAGCCATTTGTGGATCATGTCTTCACCTTCACCATTACAGACAATCGGATATGGTTTAGAAACTACCAGGTAACAGTTAATTGCAATATTTAAAAGGGTAATAGCATAAACCTGGATTTAAGGAAATTATATGCATTTGTTATATTTTAGTGGAATGTTATTTTCACTCCTGGGATAGTTTTCAATCAAATCAATTAACCTCTTTTTGTTTTATCCATGTTACCCTCTAGATAATTGAGGAGGATGCTTCTCTTGTGGAGATCGGACCTCGCTTTGTTCTCAATCTCATCAAGATCTTCCAGGGGAGCTTTAGAGGCCCTACAATCTACGAAAACCAATACTTTAAGTCTCCAAACATGGTAACCTCCAACTACTGGCAACACTTTTAAATGTATCTAATTATATTTCATATGCAATGAAATGCCCGTTTTTATGTTGAGAAAGCTGACTGGCTCAACTCCTTAACCTTCCTCATGCTCTCTGCAGCATCGACGACAGATTCGGTTGGCCAAGGCGAGCAGGTTGCGTGAGAAACAAATGGTGAAGGAGCTTCAGAAACAAAAGAGGACTGAAACAAAGGTGGATCTGACAAAAGATGTCACAGCTGATGTCTTTGAAACACCAGCTGATGAAAAACCCGTCCAAATAGAGATGGAGCCAGCCGAAACAAAAACGGCGAAGAGGAACAAGCACAAAGCATTCAAGCGACAAAGGATGCGGAACACAATCTAAGGTTTGGCAAGACTATGATAGTAGCTAGTATCTTAGAACAAGGAGGAAATAGTCCAAAGCTCAATTATCACAATATTTGTATCTTAGGCAGTGATCTAAAGTCAATTCAAAAGATGTACTTTTTGTGGTAAGCATCTGTTTTATGAGAGCATGTTGTCACATGTATTTGCAGATTCGTGGACCATAGTAAAGGAATCTTAAGGTAGTCATTGTTTGTTCACATCTAGTAAGCTTCCTGCACTGTAAAAACTTAGGTTCCTAATGTCTGAAAATATCTTAGGTTGCTTCATCTTGGAGGTCAAAAAAATAGTGTAAATTGACATTTATCGAATCAAGTCATGTTGTATACCCATAATTATAATGGCTTGTAAAAAGGTTGTCCACAAAGGAAAAAAATTCAGTCTCATTCCATTGGTTTGTAGAATGGAAGTTGGGCTTTAATGTTAATCTTGGGAAGAGCCTCCGTTTTTTGCCCATGACTAAAAAATTGTAATACTTTTTTTTGCTGTTTGTAAATTAACTCACAATTTTGAGTCGTTGAGCAAATACTTTCCACTGTAACATTTTTTACAGTTAAGGATGTGTGCATACAGAAGCATTGCCAGAAGTGCTGGTTCAAACATTTGTTTTCATTATTTTTTATTAATTTAGCCAAAAATACAAAAAAGTAAATACCATCACAAGTTTTCATAGTGATATTTTAACTGTAAAGACTGTCCAGAAGGTAATAAACCCCTAAAGTGGTCCTTCTATGAATTAGAGAAAGGCAAGCCAGACTTGGCATTTGTGAAGGTTTTACCAGCAAGGGTTTTGGTAATTATTTCAAATCAAAGTATTTTATGTTTAGAATGCATAATGTTCAATGTTTTAAATAAAAAATATTGAATAAAAGTGGTATGACTAATGTCATACTAATGAGATGGTAGTTCAGGTTAAATGAAAAAAGTGACTACAGTAACCAAAACAGGTTGAGAACCGCTGCTCTATGCCATCGTAGCAGATTAGGAACAATCCATATCTAAAATCTACTGAGTTTGAGTAAGTGTAACTACAGTGTATATACTTCTCCCTATCAAACCCCTTTTTAAAGTGTGACTTGTGCAAGTTATGAGTCATTGCTGTGAGGTTTTATTGTGGAACAGTAAATGAAATCAGATCTACAGCCTATGCAATCTCCATTTAGGTTTTATTATCACTGAACATTTACATAATCTAACTTGATTTTCAAGAAATAGCCACAAAAAATATTCCTTCAAAAGTGATTGAACATTTTTTTATCCTCCTTAAAAAGGTCCATTAAGGTAAAGGGTATGCTCAAAGTAGTGTCACACTTTAATATACTCCCCAATGGGCAGAGGCCTGTGATGACCAAGGTGTCAGGAAGGTAATAGTATTGATATTTGTGATCCAACTCCAGGTTTGTATGTTCGACAATGTCTTTTAGTTTAGAAAAAAGTGTATTCCACAAAACAAAACCCAACAATCAAACATTGCAACCCAGGTAATAAACCACTGCAATGGTCCACAACGTTGAAGGAGCACATCAGCGAAGACTTGTAATAAATCATAACAAGAAGAAAAGGAGGGGAAGGACAAAAATACATATCAAATCATTCAGCTAATTGTAAATAAAATCTCCGAGACAAAAACAAGTCAGGACAGAAGATGTAAACTCAGCCAGAAATAAATAAGTGAACAGTTACAATATTAATTTCCAGTAGTCTTTCATTACACATGTATAACCGTAAACAATAGGGTCCCAGACATTAAATCAATCCTTGTTACCAAGGCCTCCATTTGATGTAAGCACAGCAGATGCTAGAAGCAGTAATGATCAGATCTGTACAAAACTTGACAGAAAAGGAAATGACAGAAACAAAGATGCAAACCGCCATTCATCTACGACCACCAACCCGACTAAATGAGTGTAGTCAATGAACATGAATCCACAATTGGATGATTAAAACAAGACTCCCATTGCTATGAAACGTAACTCACTATCATAAATATTTGATCAATATATTTACATGTATATTTGCAACTTTAGGCTTTCTTTTATATTCTTGCTTTATATTGATTAGTATGTAAGTACACTTGAATGTAGAATGAATTTATATTTTTGGTTAAACATACATCCCCGACAAAACCTACTACTCTGAGGACAGGCAAGCACCTCCATGCCCTTCTCACGCTGGGTTAGGGTGACGTATGAGGCTGACCTCAATGCTTCCTAGCTTTTATTTCTATTATTCCCTTCTGGTGACATATTTACAATTACAGATTCAAGCCTTGATTGGGTACTCAGTCTAGTTCACAACCGCTGAGCAGAATGTAATGTGTAAGTGTGGTGTCAGCAATTGTCAGGAGTTATCAGTTTTATCATATCGAGAGCTGTAAGATTTCACACTAGGACTGCACGATATTGGAAAACACATTGTGATATTTCTTTTTTTCTGTGATATATTACTGCAATATGAAAGATTGAAAGTTTTCCCCAGATGACTTGAATAGTGCCTTTTGGGAACAATTGATAATTCTCAAATAACTGGGGCAATTTTACGGGTGAGTTAAATAGTACAAAGAATTATCTATCCTTTTTATAGGGACAGTGGATATTATGATGAACATTTAGAATACAAATATGACAGATTTAGCTACCGGGCTAATTTTCATGTCTTCCCAAGCGGTTATGGATTCAGTCTGGGTCAAAGACACTGGTACGCTTTCTGACAGATCAAACCACCAATCTACATATTACTAGATGACCGCCGTTCCCTCCTCAGCTACATGCCACCTCCAGCTGGGAAATTTATAAAAGTGAGCAGTAACTTTTTCATATGGGAATAGGAGATTGGGGTCAGAGAGATGACGCAGAGTGATGGCATAGAATAGTGATGCGTGGATCAGCTAATGTCACTTGAATCCGTATGTACACATCTGCTGGCTTTACAGAAAATTACCGACTAATAAAGGAAAATCTTATGTTTAAGATGTTGAAACTGTAAAGGACATATTTTAACCCCTTATTGTTTTTTGAAAGAAATATCAATTTTAAGTTAAAAAAAAACACCCTAAAGAATTATTTTCTCTCATTTAGAGGACTGCCCCATCACCCATTTTCATTATTTCTTCCCAGGATATACGCAAGCATGATGATATGGTAATATAACAGCATGTTTGAGGTACCAGCTTTGTGGCTATCACATCCACACAGCCCTATTTCATACAGTCACTAAATCAGATTGGTCAAACACATTGCATTTCAAAGCAATCCATTAATTAACCACCTACAAAAGTGATACCTCACTATGATGTAGAAGCAGATGCATCACACATGCATACATGGCGGCAGAGGGCTTGTATTCTTACATATCTTGATTTCATCTCATTAGGTGGTGAAACATTAGGTGGTGAAACTTAGAGCATTTTATCTTTAACTTTAGGACCACAGTAAATCAGCTTTGGTGTGTCTAACAATGGGACCTTCCATTTTAGTCAGTACTATGCTTTCAAACACAAATTTCAAAAATTTGGTTTTTCAAAAATACATTGTGGGACTAATGACACACACACATACCTTTATATATAAGAGCAGAGGAAGAAACAAGAGATTGACAAACAAAAATACAGCAAACAAAAGTGGAAAAATGGCTCGTGTCACCTTCTTTTGTACTGGTGTCATGATTATTTTCAGGCTACAGCACAAATACAAATTTTAGTGCTAATGTTTAATTATGGAGGTGTTTTAGATGAATCTGTTGTGCTTACAATATGTCTTTACATACTACTGACATAGATGATCTTAAGTGTTATCAAATGAAAGCAAGGGTTTCAGACAATTCAATTCACATTCACCCGAAGGGGATATGAAAAAAGTCATTAAGGATAAACAAGATTGTTCCATTGGCAGTAAAGGGAGAGAATCCAGGTAAGTAAACACAGAGGATCAGTCCAGGCTCCCTTATCCCCCTGTGATGGCGCTATAATCCATTCTAAATCATCCATCCCCATGACCTGATAACGGGCCTGAGTTTAGTTGTACTATGTGCTTGAAGAATGAGCGAATAGATGCAGCCTTGTTGACTTCATGCTTGCATCTCTGCCGTGGTTTAGAGAATGACTCTTATCATCTTTTTTGTGTGAAACTCATCTATTTGGGTGGGAAAGGGGCTGTTATAGCATTGATCAGAAAATGTCAGGGCACATGTCCCAGCTGCCTTGTTCCTTCGCTTCCCAGTAACCTCCGGTGTAGATGTGCATGGTCTCTCCAGATATGGGATCATCTATTTTCTTGAACCATAGTGCTTGGTAGTTATCCTGGTGGGGACCTGAGGAAACAAGAAACAACCTAGTCTTAAGTGTTTTCAGGCATCTTAGTTGAAGGTTACTGAGTGCTCGAGAACCAAGACAGCATAGTAGAGAAGAATCAGGCAGAATGCTAGACTGTTTTGGGATGGTTGACAGAAAGAATATGCGTTTTTGTAATCCTGGGAGTATTTTAGACGTTTCAAATTTGATTAAGTCGTCTAAAGACACATCTAAATTGGCAGATAAATGAAGTTGTATTAAAAATGATGATAATAGTCAAATATGTTTGCACATGTAAGGAATTTGAATGGGATTCTTTTTGAGGGGGGGTGTTTTCACTAGATTTCTTGATTCATTAGACTCCCATGTGCATTCTCTGATATATATGGAGTCACCAATTTAGTCTTTTCAAATGCCAGCTATAGGTTTTTCTACACATACGTGTAAAGGCTCAGACAACTTTTCCCAGGTTTATCCGCGGATGTACTAACACCTTACAATCGGAAGGAGTCAGTAACTGCAATAGTGGGATGCATTACTGATACAGATCCTCCATCCTGAAGCACTGCCAACTGTGTACCCTGTAATACCCAGAGAATCCACAAGTACCACTGGGATTCAAATCAAAAACTCTATCACTGGGACATGACCTGTTTTCACAAACAATAGTTGTTAACACCACTTAAGAGTTCCCAGGTCCTCCATCAGACCGAAGAAATCTGCTTCATGGAACAGTGTAGGTGAGTAATAAACACTGAAGCACTACCACATG
>OMLC01035669.1:0-18115 GCA_900302585.1 Regalecus glesne
CTAGTCCCCCCACAGATCTATTGTAAAGAGACCCTGCTGCCAAGGCTAACATTGGGCCGACGCACAGCCATCTGTCTCCATGCACTGGCATCTCCAGCCTATCACCTTCTCTGTCTCAGGGAACGGTTTGTAATGACTATATGCAAATCAGTAATTTTAATGGCTTTTTATCCTCTAAAAAGACATTGTGCTTGATGTCATTCTGGTGTCTAACCTATAACATATTCTGATATTGATCTCCTCCTTGAAGGCAAACTTTAATCGGTGATGAATATTAGTTTTACATGGTGAACTGAGGAGAACTATGATGTAGAGAATTAAGATGCAGCCCAGAATGAACCAGAATTGGAATCCGGAGCCTGTCCTTGACACACAGCCCCCTCATAACCCTCATACTTATACCTACTGTAACATTGTCTACCTCAAGGTCAGAGATGCTCATTATTTTGTGCTGAAAAGCAGTCCTTTATGTGTGGAGTTTGCATGTTCTCCCGGTGCCTGCCTGGGTTTCTTCCCACCACCAAAAAGACAGGCATACAAGGGTTAATACTCCTGCCTTTGCTCTTGACCAAGGTAGTATGAAAAAGAAGTGCAGTTGGTCCCCAGGTGCAGTAGCCGTTCACTGCTCCTATACAATGAGAGGTTTTGTTTATGTGTCTCGATGAGTCCCCACGTTGTGGGACTGGACACGGACTGAGGGGATTAAGGCCAGACTTTCCTCCTGATGCCATGTGGTGGATTCAAACTCACTGCCTCTGGTGCATCAGTTCTCGAAGCATGCGCTCTACCACTTAGCTACTGTGGCCCCTCTCACTGCTTCCATACGATAGGATCGGTTAAATGTGGAGAACAAATGTTGTTTATATATATATATATATACAATGGCAAATAAATAAAGCTTCTTCTTCCATATTTAAGTAAATGACATCTTACCCTCTGACTGTACAATAGAACTGTGTTCATAATATATTGATGCATGCTCAGTAATCCAGGAAAGGGAATGACAAAAAGAGGTGAATCAGTTCAACTGGAACACAGGAGTTTATTTGAAAAAATATAACGTTTCATCACTCAAACAGGTCACATCTTCAGTTTGATAAGATTGCAAGCATTCCCTCCCGTTCATATACAGTGCATTGTTTGAGTGATGAAACGTTTAAAAAAAAATATTTTTTTCAATAAACTTCTGAGTTCCAGTTGAACTGATTCACCTATTTTTGCGTGTTCATAATAGTATTGTTAAGGGTGGTAGTAAAAGAAGTATGATCATTTACACAGTATTGACATCCATATTTATTCTAGTGTATTGTATATTACAGAGAAATGCTAATATCAGATATAAAATACTATACTATGTAAATTTGTCAAATGTGGAATATTTTACCTTTTCATAACAGACAATGCTTGACACTTGAAAAGAGTGAGTTCAATATTCAAAGCTGCTGGTTAAGACAATGATAAATAGGTGCTGTTACCCTCTCCAAGTTGTGCTGTTGCTTACTTGCTGTCTTTTAAAATACCTTCATATTTTCAGTTCTAGATAGCTGACACATGGTGACTCATCCAGGGTATACACTGACATTGGAAATTAACTTTATAATGAAAAAGAATCGGATGGCTAGCCATTGTTCTCTAGATACTGTAAGATGAAATCTACACTTTCAAGTACAAACACACATGCAATAGTCATTTTCAGTGATGGATATTTAGTGATAGACACCAGGACTTCCCATGACAGAAAGTTTAATCTGTTCATTTAGATACTACATATATTGAGAGAAACTTTTGACCACATCTTCAGTCTAAACTGACTGCAGGTATTCCCAACTTTATAAACAATACCGTTAAATAATAACCAATACCAATGATATTTTCATATGGAGATTGGCCTTGACTAGAGTTTCAGTGGTAATGTATACCATTCACAGTGAAGTCATTAAGCCCACACAGTCAGGTCACACTGAAGGTATCACCTGTTAAGTGATTAAACATTTCCTTCTGTAAAATACTGTATAAGATGAACTGATTCAACTTTTTTTGTGATGTATAAAAATCTTTGGAGGCACGCTAAATTCCATTAAAGGCTGTACTAAACGGCTCAACCACTTTAACCACTCAGCAGCCAGGATCCTGCAAATTCCATGTCAGCATTCTCCCAGTCTCTCTCACACCGCCTGCTGAAAATCTCACATTTATAGGCACAGTGTTAATATTCATTCCTGTCCCCGGAGGACCTCAATGACCAACCCTTAATTCTACCTCCCTCCCATGATTGTGATGAAATTACTACCTAAGCCACACCCCAGCCATACTTACTTTGTAAGCTGCCAAAAATGAGCAAGTACGGGCTTTCATTTCTGTATTTTCAGTTCATTATTATGGATACTGACAAATTATAAATGCGTTTTCATAAAGTAAACTAAAGATGAGCACTTATGAATATTGATTCGGCACAGTATGAATGTGTCAGTCAAGTAACTGGTTAAGTGGAAGAATTGGCAGTTAGTCAAGTAAGTTGTGAATAAGTGTGGCCCACACTTCCAAAGTTTCCTCTTCATGTGGCGCACAATGGAAAATGGTTACACCCCACTGGCGAGTGACAAGGCGAATACAGGCAAATAGTATCGAGTATCCACTTGGTCTAAGGGGGAGTGACCAGTTTAACGTTGTGATGAAATTATAAGTATGCAATAATGAGATGTAATCTAGATGTTTACTGATTTTCTCATCCAGTGCCTTCTTGTCCTGTTTTCTGAAACTGCAGACAGATGAGAGATCTGCACTGTTTAATAAGAGCCTGAAAGGCTCCATGTCTATCTCTTATTAAACTGCTCAGCGTCGTGTTCCTGGGATGACTTCTGTTTGATATCTCATTTGGCATTCTCTCTATATGCAGGCTTGTTATGATATCCCCGCACTCCTGCGGCAGAGTTGACGCTTGACAGGCCGCCACCAAAGACTGCTGCTGCTGCACATATGCAGTCCTTTACACCTATGCTAGCTTCTCCTTCTTTAATTTTCTTTTACAGACCTCAGGCTTGTATTAAGGATGGTGGGGTGGCTCTATGGTCAGCACTACCACCACAGAGCATGACAGGTTTGCGTTGGGTCCTATCTGATCCCCGTCTGTACGGAAGTTGTATGTCTGCGTGGATTACCTTTGGTGCACTCTTACCATGGGCTTGTGCCCATGTTGTGCAAAGAGAAAAGGGTGTGTTTGGGGTGAGATAAGTATCTGTCAAAGGTGAGATAGGAAGTTTGTGTAGCTGTGTATGGATTTACAGTTAACGAATATATGCCACCGATTAATACAGAGTTTTCTTCATTTGTAATAAGACAATAATTTGTGAATTTCATAAACGTGGGGTGAATTTTGACATAAAACCCCATAGTTTTGAATAAAACAGGACTCACTGCTGCTACATTGGGTTCTGCTGTCACAGGAGCCATGCTATGATACTTTCTGTGTGATGTCATTCTGTCATGGTATGATGAGAATTTTTCTCCTATCCGACAAATCTCTTCCCTGCTTTGTAATTGAAATTTACACTTCAAATGTAAATTGTCGTTGAGTAAGTAAGATATTTTTTCCATTACTAGGTAGTTTTCAAATATCATCCCCTCATTATTTAAAGGTGTTGGTACCAGAACATGACAGTGGCAAGTCTATGTCTCAGTCAAGCTTTTCTAGCACAGAGCCATGGACACAAGATAGTTGATGAGGCCACTACACCCCATCTATAAACACAGAGTGAACAACCCTATGAGTTAAAACCATTTAAAATACTAAAAACAGGTGTGCGGTTAAAAGTCTTATGATGCAGAGAGCTGTGTGGGTTTGCTTCCCTGCAGCTCTCTCCCTGGTTTCGGTTTACTCTCATTTGGCTAAAAAGATTCTCTGTACACCCCAATCTGCCATGCTCACATGTGCATAAACATTTTTGATTTAACGTTGAAAAATAAAAATATAAGAAGTGTGTCAAAAGGAAATCCAAACAGAAAAATAGTTTTGACAAAGAAGAAAAAAAAAACAGCACTAGTGGAAAAAAGAAAGGAAAAAATGATTCTCCTATCAGTCCCAGAAGGGACAATTTGGAATTCTCTGCATTTTAATTCATCTTATTGTATAGGAGCCCATGAGGACTTAGTTTAGAATTAATAGTTAGCTTTAGAAGAAATGTTATTTGTCATTGTAAATACATACAATGGCATTTTTTCTCTGCATTTAACTCATCCTATTGTATAGGTGCAGTGGGCCGCCGCAGCACATGGGGAATAACTCCAATTATTTTTTGCGGTAGCTAAGTAGTAGAGCGTGCACCTCCAAGTCAGGCATTGTGGGTTGGATCCCAACATGGAGCATCAGGAAAGGGCATACGAATTTCATTCCCCATACTAGGTGAATTCGGGGCGGCATGGCTCAGCGGGTAGAGCGGTTGCCTGGCAATCGGAAGGTTGCAGGTTCGATCCCTGCACGTGCAGAGAAGCGTGTCAAGGTGTCCTTGAGCAAGACACTGTTCCCCTAACTGCTCTGCTCTGAGATAATAGACTGGTGACCTATACAGGGTTTACTCTGCCTTTCACCCAATGAGAACGCTCCAGTTCCCCCGCGACCCTATTTCGGATAAGCGGTTGACAATGGATGGATGGATGCTAGGTGAATGTGAGGCATACATTCTGAAGTGTCTTAAATGGTTGCTAGACTAGAAAAGTGATATAAATTAGTCTGTTTACTGTTTTTTCTATTGCCTTAGTCAGGGGCACAGGCAGGAGTATTAATCCTAAAATGCATGTCTTTTTGATGTTGGGAGGAAACCTACGTAGACATGAGCAGAACATGAAAACTCCATACAGAAAGGAGCTGGGATAGCCTGGATTTTGAACCCATTACCTTCTTGCTGTGAGGGAACAATGGTTACAGCTGGGCCAATGTGTATTATTGTTCACCTATTGAACTGAGTTTCTAAGATTTGCAAAGGAAAAATGTGATGATATTAGCACAAAATAAATCCACTTCTTTTCATTGAGACAAACCCACGTGTTGGGCCTCATTCAACGTTCTCTGCCACTTCCTGGTTTCTTGTATTAGTTACAGCACGCTGACCTTTGGTTACCATAGCATCTGCCAGTGCTAAAATTAGAATATCAATTGCATTAGAGTGAGAAGTGTTATTTATGGCATCTGGTGTGTGTTGGGACATGGCCAGATGGACAGTCATGATCCTATTACCTCTGTTGTTACTCACAAAGGTATGTTAGCATTTAGTTCTTGCATGCAAACAGCCAACAGTTCTCCTGAAAAGTTTTAATTATTCTTCATTATTTTCATTATTTTTATTATTTGCTAACTCCACCTTGACTTCTGGCTTACCAGTCTATGGAAATAACTTGTGAAAGAAGGATTGGATATAGTTTATGGTATGTATGCTCCTATGATTTTTAGAGACTTACATTAACCAGCCCTATTATGAGAAACAACTAATTGTAAATGTGAATATGTGCTTGTGTTTGTGCTCACAGGCATATATGTGTATCAGGGAGAGAAAGAGGAGAGAGGATATTTCTGTGAATATGAGCTATGTTGGGAGTGATAAAGGACAGACTTAGGAACGAGTATATTAGAGGGACATTCAGGTGGGACTGAAGAGAGGATAGATTGAGATGGTTTGGACGTGCAGAGGAGAGATGCTGGTATACTGGGAGAAGAATACTGAATATAGAGCTTCCAGGCGAGAGGAAAAGAGGAAGACCAAAGAGGAGGCTAATGGATATGATGAGGGAGGACCTGCAGTTGGCTGGTGTGACAGAAGATGCAGAGGGCAGGAATAGATGGAGATGAATGATCTGCTGTGGCGGCCCCTAACGGTACCAGCCAAAGGTAGTGGTAGTCATTGATATTTCTGTAGATGAGGTCCATTATGTCACGACTAGTCCCCACATTGTGAAGGTATACATGAAAGATTGAGCATGGGGGATTAAGGGCAGAGGCCTTTCCTGACACACCACGGTGGGTTCGAATCCGCAACATTTGGGTTGTAAGTTCCCAAAGCATGAGCTCCACCACTGAGCTACTGTGGCCCCTAGGACTAGGTACTTCTGTAAATATGAGCGCATGTTTTAGTATATATAGTCTGCGGAAAGACCCCATGAAGAAAATTAAATTCCTTTGAGAAACCTGTAGGTGTAATTGTTCTTAAGAGACGATGTTAACCTGCTGCAGCTGACCAAAACTTGTTTTTCTCTGGCTTTGTTTATTCTCAGCAATGACGAGAGGGTTTATCAGAAGAACAGTGCTGAAGCCAAACTGCAAGTACTGTGTTTGTTACAAACTGCGCTTGGTAAAATGGGCTACCCATTGCTAAATATCAAAATCAAAAGCAAACCTAGGGATGGCATGGGTCAGGAGGTTGAGCATGTCATTTAGTTTTTGGAAGGTTGTTGGTTCGATCTCTGGCTCCATTAGAAAGCATGTTGAAATGTCCTTGAACAAGACATTGAACCCCCTAGCTGCCCCCTGGGGGCTGCAGCTACCCTCTGCTCCTATACAATGGGATTGGTTAAAAGCAGAAGTCAAATTTCAATGCAAGAATGCAATGACAAAATTAAGTAGATTTCATCCTTTCTTTCCCACTATGCTCATCCTAGCCAACAAATTAGGCTATACTAAGCCTTTTTTTCACAGTCCTTTATTCAATTAGTTTATTTTACTCTTGTAGAGTTTTGCCTAGAGTGAAATAATAGAACTATGGGCCAGACTGCTCCATATATCAGAGGAGATTGGACATTAAGGTGGAATATTATTAACCTTTGGATGAGGTTTATGCCTAAAGCAACAATGCTTCCCTCTGCCTAAGAAAGATTGCTGATGAAAGCAGGGTGCACTGGGTCATTAACACAGTTGTATATAAGCCAGAGTCTTGTAACAGAGGTGCTTTTCATTGACACAACTAAAGAATGCAAATCAACACAGCCACTGAAAATTAAAAAAAAACACACTATGAGACGGAGACAAGGCATGTGCTGAAGCTTGTGTTTGTTTTTGTGTGTGTATACGTGTACTCCTTTGTTTATACAGAGTTGTGTCTATCAGTATGTGGAGGCAAAGACAAAGTCTGCAAAGACAAAGTCAACAAAGACATAGTCTGCATCTTCTATTAAGAACTTCTGTCATCAAACTCATTACCAGGAGTATTATGGCTACTCGGCCCCAAACCATAGCATGACATGCATTCCATAATTATGCAAAGTCACTTACACTGCATGGGGAAGAGAACAGGGGGCGGGAGGGATAAGGAGATGGAAGGAGCAAGAGATAAGAGATGAGAAATGGGGAGTTGAAAAAGCTTGCAGGAATAGAGAGAGCATGAGCGAGAGGAAGAGTGAGCGTTGAGGGTTGAAATTAAGTGTTTTAATGGACTCTCAAACAATGATTCATTATTTTCTTTGTTGCCTTTATAGTTGTAATTTCTAGACGCAAATTAAAAAGAATGAGTAATAAACCGAAGCTGGGCTCATTTTGGATGAAGGGGTTACATGTTTGTGTGTATGTCTGTCTCTTTTTTTTCTGTCCAACCTTTTTCACTGTTTTCTAGTATCTCTGTCGATCCTTCTTTATGTCTGCCTTTCTTTTTGTCTGTCTTTCTTTCACTCTTGCTATCAGTTGGTGGAATGCTACCTCGTGCTAATTAACATTAATTTTGTGGCTCCTTCCATTTCATATGCTTCCCTGTCTCTTCAGCACCTGTACTTATGAGCTTGCCTTTTCTCTTTTCTTCCTCCCTCAGATTCATAATCCTTGGCCAGCTGGTTTCAAACAAATGTGCAAAGGTTTGATGTTAAGGAGCTATTTCTTTTAGCAGCCTTGAGTAAAATCACCATCTGTCTCTGTATCTGCTTTGGTTAGAAAGGTGTCTCAGCCAAATGTGCCGACAGATCCATCATCCAAAGCCCTGCATGATGCATTGACATCTCCTCTACCATATATATGCTTGTCAAGCAGCATATCAAAGGTCCAATTTTACGTGTCGTGATTAGTTCTCATGTTTTAGGGATAGACATGGACCTAGATAGAATATATTGATTAAGGCTGAAAGCTCGCCCTGCTGTGAGATCAAACCTGCAACACCTTGCTTATCATTTCCTGATGCTCTACCAACTGAGCTAGTTTCAGAATTGCTTTGAAAGACATTGAAAAAAAGACATTGAAAAGAAGAATTGGAGTAGTTTTTGTGTACTGCAGTTGCTCACTGCTCTTATACAATAAGATGCGTGAAATGCAGTAGGCAAATTTCATTGTAATAATACAATTCTTTGAAGACAACAATGTCAAAATAATGTGGGTTTCGTACTTCTTAAAGTGAAAGTCAAAGTGTTTTATTGCCCCATGACCAAGGATGGTGGAATTTCTTCTCCGTATATAACCCATCCTGTATAGGAGCAGCGAGCGCAGCTGCAGCGCAGCACTCGGGGAGCAGTCAGGAGTTCAGTGTCTCGCTCACGGAGACCTCAACATGCCTTCTGTAGGGCCCGGGGATAGAACCACCAATCTCTGATAACTAGACCACTTCTTGAACTATGCTACCCCTATAAATGTCATTGTATGCTGTAGTGTACAATGAGAGTGCTTCCTTTACCGTAACTAAGGGGCCTAACTCCTTTGTTTCCACCTCACAGTAACAACACTTACAGTTAACCAGGTCAGATGTAGCATAGCAAACACTTGATAAACGGACTAGTTGGAGAGTTAGCTTCAGTATGACCCATTCTATTGGTGATGTTTTTCTATGGAGGATACATGGTTGTGCGCTTGTTTTATGCACTTGTTAGCAATGTGTGTGTCTGAAATTGCTGAACCTACTAATTAGAAGGGGTGTCCACATACTCGGCCATGAAGTGAGGCTCCCAAACTAGTGATAATTGAGTAGCAAGAGAAGATTATTACTCTAAATGTCTTGGAGGCCATTGATCTTTTTAAAATCTTTCCTATGAAATGTATCGGTGAGAAATGGAGGTTTTGACATGTTAATGTGTTCTTTTACAGGGTATTTTCACACAAGGGCACGAACACCCAGTCTGAAAGCCCAGTATCAAAAACAGATACCATGCCTTGTAAATTGTTCTGACGGCAGTCTTTGAAAGAGGGTATTTGCATGATTTACATTAGCATAGTGGTGAAAGTGAAGAAAAGGATGCCTTTAGACTGGCAGTTAATTGACTCACTTTCATCTGCATCCTCTTCTCCTTCTTTTCTCTCATTCTTTCTCCCTTTCTCTCATCCTCTGGGTTGAATTAATGAGAACCACGTGAAATGATGTTAACAAGATTGACAAAATGCCTCAACACTCAGTCTGTTTCTGCGAGTGTCATTGAGGGTCTTGTCCCAAAGGGACTGAGGATTACATCAACATATTATTTACATCCTCTAGCAGTTTGGCAGCAACGGATGGCACAATTTACTTCATCAAGAATGCCCTCGTTCATGAACTTGTACAATCAATGAACTTAATCACACAAAAGTTAGCACTATATGTTTTGTATTTTCTGAAAATAACTACTATCATATGTATGTAGACTAAGGGGCTCAGGAGGTAGGGCAGTTATCTAGTAATCATATGATTGGTGGTTTGATTCCAGCCCCTGCAGAAAGCTTGTCAAAGTGTCCTTGAGCAAGATGCAGAACTCCTAACTGGTCAAGCCCTGTGATGGAATGGTGATTTGTCCAGGATGTTTTCTTACCTTTTGCACTCCAGTATGACTCCACAACCTGACTACAGATAAGCAGTTGACAATGAATGGATTCAATTGAATTCAATTTCATTTAGCAGACACTTTTAACCAAATCAATGTAAATTTGAATTACATGTACTGTGCTTTGGTCAGCAATCAAACGCAGGTCTTCTGCTTCGCAGGCAAGAATTCGACCCCTGAACCACCAATGGATGAATGACACATTCTCATTTTACAATTATGCAACTAATTAAGTAATCTAAAATGTAATGAAATTCAGCTATGCAAAAGTATAAATATCAGTGATTTTCCATGTGTCTAGCTTATTCACTACGGTAGCCATTCAATTACAAAGTAATACCGCAATATAATCACTGTACCTTCCAGAGGTTATCATAATTAGAGATACATTTTACGTCACAATTAGCCCCCATGTTGTGGGGGTGGAGACAGACTTAGACAGAGCATGGAGGATTAAAGGCTGGATTACCCGTCTTGATGCCCTGCAGTGGGTACGAACCCACAAAATCTGGCTCAACAGTTCTTGAAGCATACACTCTGCTGTTGAGCTACCATGGCCCCGATACAGAAGCTGTCATAATATAAGGTAATAATGGTCCTCTGGAAACGCTTTATTTTGAACCATAAAGCAGTGTATTCATGAAATGGACTTGACCACTTACTTTGTCAATAGGCGTTATCTGCTCCAGCTGCATTCAAATTTAGACTGGGTTTCGTGAGGTGAAGAGCTTCTTTACGTGACGGTGTTAGGGAAGTTCTTTGTGGGCAACTGGAAAGACACTGCCTGTGGTGTTACAATGCAACTCGAGTAGAAATTAAATTAACTGGTTATATGAGCATATACTGAACATGCACATGGACATGCATGTGGACACACTTTAAAGTCCCTGCAGTCCACAGCAGTGACAGGTAATTACCATCGACTTGGCAGTAATGACATCACTGAGAGAGAGATGAGAGGAGATCACTGAATTATTCTCCCTAATTAAATTGTAGCATGCACCAATTTGATCTCTGTTTGTGACTGGATTTTGTGTGGTGGGAGCTCATGTGCATGCATGTTTACATGTGTACGTGTTGAATGTGTACGTATGGTGTCGCTGCACCTTTTTGCTTCAGGAACTGAGAGAACCTCTGTTGCAGCTACTTCTGTTCAACAGAGAGGGCACCTTAAAAAACATAATATTTTATTTTTCTTTGTAGCTTCTATCAAACTTCTTTTGTCTATTTTACCATTGAACCATTGCATTTGCTTCATCTTTTTTTGGGGGGGGTTAAAAAAAGCTAACCACTGAAAAATCAGTTTGGGCCCATGTGGAGTTATGTTGCCCAAGGAAAAACTCGTACAAATTTAAATGTTTAGTTTTTAACTTGCTAATAATAAGAATGATTAAAACTTTATTTATATGACACCTTTAAAGACCTAGTTATAAAGTTTTTTAATGATAAAAACAACACATATAAAACACAAAATGATTAATACATATTCAAACGCCATAAAATGTAAACAAATTTACCGTAAACCAATTTAAGGCTAAGTTAAGCCTACCTGATTTGTATGTCATTATCAACTTAGACTGTGCTTCTTTTGTCATGACTGCCTCCAGGACCATGGCAATTAATGGAGGAGTCCTGAGGAGTTAAAGAGGAATTTCACTCATAACGTGCACATATAGTAATGGTCTACAATGTTTTGTAATTTGAACCTCTTCAGTGTACCTCGTATAAAGAGATTCCCTCCACCCACCTGCCCACTCTCAGTGGTCTGGAATGCCCTTCAGAATGATAAAAGTTCCACGCGAATGCACAAATGGAGGTGCAGTGTGTATGGGATAGGGGGTTGTTTGGGATATAACCTGTGTCATCCCAAGCACCTCTTCTCATCTCTTTTTCAGTGATGTCACTGACCTTAACCAATGGTCATTACCTTTCTTGGACTTCAGACGAAATGTTCTGTGTGTGTGTGTTTATGTACCTGTGGGTTTTTCTGTGCTTCCACATGCCTTTGTGTCCACAAGAGTTTTTATATTATTCCTCCTCCCTGGGTCTGTAGGGAGATGATCTCTTTATGGCACTGATAAAGGTCCATTAATTATCTAGAAGAAGGCGTAATATTTCATATGAAGAAATGTATCTAAGGTTCAGCCCAGTACTGACAAGGCTCTTCATTATTCCCTCATCATCCAACTCAACCTTCTCTGATATTGGTGGAGTCAAGGCCCCATTTCAAACATGAGCTTTTAACCTCCTCCAAGTCTGCGTTTCCATAACAACCCCACAAACTCACATGTTCATCTTGGAAAAATGTACAGTGAGCAAAGTAGACTCAACTGTTTTTTTAATGGGGGGGGAGAGAGAGAGAGAGAAGTCTAAACTTTGGTAGAGCAAAGGGATTGGAATTTCAGTGACTGATATTTCAGTCAATGTAGTGTTGGAGTAAATTTATTGTGTTGGTGAATATGTAGATGGATGTGAGAGCACAGCACCAGTACCTCATCTCTATAGGGTGATTTTGGCACATTACTGGGGGTTGCGGTAGAGCGTAGTCTTCCATGTCAGGCGTTGTGGGTTCAATCCCACCATAAGGTGTGAGGGAAGAGCATCTGGTCTTAACCACTGAAGAAGGCCAGATGCCCTTCCTGATACCCTGTGGTGGATTCAAACCTGCTGCCTGTGGCTCGTCAGTTCCCAAGGCCTGCACAGTCTACCCACTGAGCTACTGTGGCCCTTTACCTCATGTTAACCATTCATGCTCTCTAAATGTGATGCATACATTGGAAATAGCTTTGAGTAGTCACTAAATTAGAAACGTGCCATTTAAAATTAGTACATTTACCATTCCAGTTTAACTTTTTAAAGTCTTAGATGTTCTGAGCAGTTAACTGCTGTATGTGAAGATGTGTTTGTTTTTGTGTGTCTGTGTGTTTTTCAGTCATGTAGGATGTGTAAATTGCTAGTATCTATAGAGATGAGACGTCAGCTGCAAGTTTACGTTACTAACTTGAATGGTATGTGTCTCGCATTTAGGGCTCCACAAGAAAAAAAGAGATAAATTTGCATTGTTTCTCACGAACATGACCTAAGAGTACAACTCCAAATTAATTCTGAATCCATCACTTTACTTTGCTTAAAACCTCACTTGTTTTCCTGCTTATTACATAAATCTATAAATATAAAAAATCATGAGGACTGTTTGTAAGTATTCTGACACAAGTCCAACTCAAGTCTTAAGTCATTGATAAGATCAATATAATCATCTTTAATGACTAGGCATTGTATCTAGGGCTCCCACTCTGTAGAAACGGCGCACAGATGATCAAACGTTTGAGGCAATGCAGCCTCTAAATGTTAGCAGTGTGAATGTGTAGTGTATATTACAACAGCTGGTGTTATATTTTATCAGTGGATTGCCCAAACCTTCTTGCAGTAACAATGGGTAGAAAGATATGAAAAATAATCTGAATAGAAAATATATTTTTTTAACCAAATTGTAAGAAATGTTTGGGCTTTTACTTGATTTTGTGCACCATTGTAGCCTTTCTTTCCCCCTGTACGCATGAACAAATAAGAATTTAAAGCAAAACAAAAACAATCTGACTCCTTTGAAAACAGTAGAAAATGTGCGTCTCTCAGGGCTCAGTGCTCGGCCTCCTCCTTTTCACACTCTATACCAACTTGTATGGCCCAGTCATTTTGGCATTACGTTTCTATCACTTCTGTTGCACTGATGACACCTAGCTCTACTGTGACCTTGTTGATGGCAAAGAAATTGAAAATCTGACTGCGGGATTTTAATGTTCAGTGAGGTCTCAAAACAAACAAAAGAAAAAAATCCTGAGTCTAACAGTCTTGAGTACAATGTAAAAAAATGAATGATTTGTTTTTCAGGCCCCTGCAACCCCCCTACCAGTTTGATCTGACCACTTTCCCTCCTATCAGCTTGTAGCAACTCTTAAGTGCTCTGTTGCTTGATTTAATAACTTCAGTCATGGGTATATTTCTGTTATAATCATTTATTGTTTAGTTTTCATTGTTTGCATTAGTTTCTCCTCTGCTTTGACAAAGTAGTTTAAGCTATTTTTCCCTCCCGGCTCTCACCTTCTATAGTCAATTTTTGCTGGAGGAACTTCAAAGTGGCACTGATGAGATGGGTGCTTCGGCAAAAAGTTAAAATTATTTAAACTCCGAACAGAAGTGGATCACTTGCAGCGCTAGACTCTTGAATGAGGTCGGATACATACAATAATGGGTCACGAGAACTCAAAGCCTGACTTTAAGAAAACAATGCAAAAATACTAGTAGCAATATTTGTACAGGTTTCTAGATGACACATTTTCAGTCCACTATTGATACATAAATAATGGTAGTGTTTCGACCAAGTGACACAGATAAAAACCAATATAGTCGTTAAGGTTTTTGTTGTTTAGAGTATACAGATGATTTTAGTTTGAGCACAAAGTCCTTTTAAAATGTTAATAAATCCATTGCTAGAATGTGTTAAGAACTGCAACAAGAAATGTATCAAGGTTTCCGCACAGGCATAAATGATGTCTGTTAAAAAAAAAGAAGAAAATGTAAGCTGAGGTTTAATTGTGATCAAATTTTACTAACGCATGTATCAGCAAAAGAGGAACAGATCACTAGATAAGTGCCAGTGTGAATAGATGAGTTGCATGACTATATCAGCAGCACCAAACAGCTGTTTGAAGCATGGCACTCTCCCTGCTGCCCTAATTATTTCATCCTTGAAGAGATGCAGACATTTATTTTGTAAACATCGTGTTCAGTGGCAGGGATGATGACAGCATGAGGTCAGAGGTTGTGTATAGCCTTCATCTGAAACATGCAGGTTTGAGTTTGAGGTTAGTGATGTTTTGCTGTGCTGCGGTTGCTCTTGCTTTGCATATTCCCCTTTCACCCATTCCTTTCCTCCCATTGTTGTTTTTCTCTTTTCTGAAAGGTGAGAGTTCTTTTTGGAGTGGGGAAAAACATTGGCCACCACAGCTCTTATTTACTGCCCCTGAGAAAGATAAGAAATCATTTTTCCTCTGTCTACTGTTAAGACCAAAGGACTGCATTTTCACATACAGGCCACACACATGCATAAACTTGCACACAGATCCCTGTAGGCCCACAAGTGGAGGTATTTGGTCACAAGAGTAGCAATGGAGAAATGAACACTTCATCTCCAGCCTTTCTCCAGAGGCTATTGATTGGCCATGTTTTTGCTGAGGTGTGTGTGTGTATGTGTGATCGCGCGCACACGCATACTTCTGCTTGCGTGTTAATATTCACTCAGTTGCATGTGTCATCTTTGAGTAAATAGCATATATTTTTTATGAATAATAGGAAAATGAAAATGGGGGACTTAGTTTGATACGTGACCCATTGCCTTTTTTTGCTCAAATCACTGTCCTTAAAGTCGCTCCACTTCCCTGTCCCCCTCTCCTCAACTGCTAGCCTATAGGTCTATAGTTGTGGTTGGCCATGATCCCATTCCTTTTCTTTCCTCCCCACTAATACACTCCTCAACTTTTCACAGATAAACTAGTTGTGGAACCAGTCTATGCCCCAAATATGAATGTTTCTCATGACAATGTGCATTTGTTGCATTCATATTTCTGTCGAAGAATATCAACAGAGCTCTGTAGCATGAACACTTTAAATGCAGGATGCTTGGATGAATCTGATAACCATGATGGAGGATAGGCATAATGTCACACAGGGCCAATTGAGAATGAGATGATGGATGTTTTACATACATGGGTTTCTGTGTCGGGTTCAATAACTGCCATCCATTAAAATGCCTTGAATGAAATCCAATGCAGCAACACTCCCTGTGTTAACGCCACGATAGCTAGATGTGTCCCATCATAACTTACAGTCTCAGTGCTGTAGATTGACATCTTAATCATGGGCTCTGTATCTTCTGTCATGTCAGATGGTTACAGTCTAAATGCCTTGCTGCTTTGGGAGTCTGTATCAAACTGTAAAGTTCCTCTTTGGCCAGTCCGCCCTGTCTGAGTTAGCACGTGCCGTCTTCAGTCTTCTGTCAGAGTCTGTACCCTAGCATTACGTCACTACTGTCTCCGTGGGGCATTTTACAATAAAGTTATTTTTAACCATGTCTATTATCCCCAACATCATAAACTACCCACTGCTCTAGGCCCAGTGCCAGTACTGTCACTGCAAAGTAATGGGCAATACATCAACAAGTGTGCATGCATGTGTGTAGCTGTGTAGCTCAAGTGAGTACAAGAGATATTAGGATTTCTAGACACCAGTGGGACCCCATAGGGGAAAGGAATCACCAAGTATTGTCATTTAATTGCAAACATTCAATCACTAGACTGTTGTGTGGATATCTTGACTACAGTGAGTGGGTTCCTCACTGATCCTCTCACCCTGACCAAGCTAGAGTTGTGAATTGTTTTTGTTTCTTCTCCTTTTTCTCTCTTTTGTAATAGGAAACAAACCAGGCATTAAAAATCAATGTTCTGTTGTTGTTTGTCCTGTGTTTGTCACAACTAAGGAACCAGGTCATCGTATGGCATAGGCTGGATGTGATATGTATGTACTTTGTGTCTGTCCTGACAGGTTTAAGCTGAAAGGATGAGTATAAAGACCTGTTACCTCGCATAGTCAGGCTTGATAGGCTGCTTCTCCCTATTGCTGGGCTCCCAGTGTTGTATTGTAATTACTGCATAAGGAAGACAGTCACGACACACCAACAACAGATGAATGCTGGGTGTGGGGACAAGGAGAGGGAGGGAGCGAGGGAGAAGGGATATAAAAAGGGGACAAGCAAGAGAAAGAGGGGGAAAAGTATTGGAGGAGGGATCACAGTTTCTTTCCACCATCAAAATGACATGCAGGGACTGCAGATACAAATTAGTTTGAAGCTATAATCTAATGCAGCACATCAAATGGGGACATTAAGGTAAGAAACTGTAAACATGCCCCCCCCCAAAAAAAAGCACTAGTTAGAGGAACACAAAGCCAGTGTCCTACAGGCTACCACTTGGTATGTGATTTTGAATAAATCATTTGTTGTTGACTGTATATGGTGAGAGAGAGAGAGAGAGAGAGAGATCTTTATGGTCTGTAATAGGCCTAAGTAAAGGTTACGATTGCATGCACACACTATCTGTTTGTTTTTTTATCAAGAAAGATGACAGAGTGGGAGTTGGAACTAGGTCATTGTTTCAAGTACTGTTTAGCTCGTACTTCGGGCACTTTGTGGAAAACTTTCAGTGGGACCTTGTAAGACTTTGTCTGTAAACTGTTTGTTATGTTAATACCCTTGGTACAGCCATATTCTTGTGCCAATTGTACAGTTCCACCTAGTCAGCATCCAGCATCACACAGTTAGTTTTTGAGGGGGTGGGGATGGGCTCAAGGTGACTGTCATGAGTGTTTCACTTTGTAGTGATGATACCCAACATAAGCTCGAGTATTAGAGCCACTCTCAAAAATCACACTATGCTTGGACTGAAATTTGACCTACATACTGCATGGTTCTCCCACCAGTTATGGATGCAGAATGATAGTCATAGCAACTCTGGTGTAGCATAGACTCAAATCCCTGGCTGATGGACTCATAAACACAGGACACTGCCATTATCCCCCCCCTCTCTCTCGTGGTTAATTTGAGAAGCATCTTCTTTTCTTCCTTATTTTCAGCATACTTTCCGCTGCATTAAGCCTATATTCACATTTAATTTCTTGCTCATTTAAAAAAAAGGCATCCACAAAACACAGTGGTGCACACTTTAAAGGAAACAATGGTGTAAACATTGTGAATGATTTATGACCATACAGATGGAGACTGTCAGGCCACTGCTCCACATTGCACTTGGAGATGAATATTATCAGCTGCAAAAGGCCCATTTGTATTTACACTGTCCATCTCCATTAAGGATTCAGCGTAATTTCTGCTATTACTTTTTGATTACAATCCTCCATCCTTTTATTGGAGATGTTTTGCAATACGTTTATATTTAATGGTTGAGTTGGCTGTCACGTCACTGCTCTTCATGGGTAGATCCCTTGTATGTTAATTGTATTTGACATTTTAGATTGTGCCCAGAAGATTTAAGAGGGACAGTAAATATTTAAAGTATTGCCTTATCCATGGCCAACAACTGGAAATGTTGATAGAGTTCTGGATGCTGAATAGACGAGTTAAACATAAGACTTGGAAAGTGTGACATTATAGTAGAAAAAAGCCTCCAATGCATTTTGGAATTATTAGTGTCCATGTTATTGCTCATTCCTGAATTGTGAAGATATTCTGGGATTCCTGGTCCGCCATTTGGTTTGAGGCGCAGTGCTGACTGATTCACAGGTCAAGTCTATTGACATGATT
>OMLC01035672.1:0-22188 GCA_900302585.1 Regalecus glesne
GTGAGGAGGCTGTCCGACATTCTGACTGACAGCAGAAAGAGGATTTTCTGTCTCAGAGGAGCTAATCCTTAGCCAAGAACACAGGACAACCACCCCCACCCACATACCTACCCACCTTCTCTCGTTCTCTCTCTCTCTCTAACATGCGCGCGCGCACACATAAAACCCCTTTCCCACTCTGATTGATCCCAGCACTGCTCCTCTCTGTGCTCTCATTCTGCAGATTGAGCCTCTCCAGGACTGAGCTGCAGTAACCTGACTAATTCTTCTACTACCTCCACTCTTCAGACTAACCTCAGGTGAGAGAGGCCTTGTGGACACCTCCACCCTTGCTGTCTCGTAGACTTTCACTGTTTTTCACCATATTTTTGATCCTTTCCAGATGCATGCCTTACGGGAGAAGGCCGTGATGGTGTCATGTAACTGGTGTAGACTGTCTATCAGTCAATGATGTAGGTAGATGTCGGGTCATCTCCTTCCATCTTTAGAGAGACTCGAGTGGAGTCTCCTGTTTAAAAAATTGATCCTTCTACTTGGATTCTGAACTGAACAAACAAATTGATCATGAGGCCTTTTAATTACCTTAAAATCAATTTGGAGACAGCAAGCTTTTCGGGGAGTTGTTTCTTTGTTTTGAAAATCCACTACGCTCAGTTGAAGTATTTTCAGTGGAGATCAAGATCTTTACTGTGTACTTCTTTTTCCAATTGGTTCCCATGTCACTGACAGCTGCCCTTGTCTTTGTCTTGTCCTTGAGGGGACATGTACAGCACGTAGCCTCTTGCATTAGGACCTCTTCAATTCCCGCTAATCCGGTGGATACTTGAAGAGACTAGCCACCTGTTGGCATCTCTTCTCTTAACCAGTCCTTCAGTATTTCTTAATAGTATTCTTTATGAAAAGTACCACTCCTTGAACATTTCAAGTTCTTTATTCACATTCTGAAATACAAACTGCATCCCCTTTGCTACCTGTGTCCCATGTCTGGTGGCATGGTGGTGCAGCTGTTAGCACTGTTCCCTCACAGCAAGAAGCGCCTGCTTCGTATCTCGTCCAGGGTACTTTCTGTGTGGAGTTTGCATGTTCTCCCCGTGTCTGCGTGGGTTCCCTCTGACCATCAAAAACTCATGCAAGGACTATGGATGTGAATTAACTTGAAGCTATAATCTGGTGTGGAGCATTGAATGGTGACATTAATGTAAAAATCTGCACATGGTCTCTTAAAGAAAAAAAAACCTTGCCTGCCCTTTTGCTCAATGTGTGACCTTCTCCTCACCCACTTGCCTCTCCATTTATAAACTAATTCCCAGTGAGTTAGGCTGGATGAATGTTAATCCTCTGCTCCCTATTCTCCCATCTCTCTGCCAAAGGTCCCCTCCATTGATTTAGCTCTTTCCCACTGTCCTTTGCTTAACCTGCAGTTTGATCACCCCTTTGTCTTCTATTACATGCTCATCTAAAGCCTAGTATTTAATCCACATGCTTTTCTCCCAGTTAACAGCCATGTTTATTCTTCTTTGTCTCTTTTCTCTAGTTTGTGAGTTCTTCCCTTATGTTTGTTCTGATTGGTTACGTCTTTCTCCATCCTGCTTTTACGTCCCCCAGGTCACCTATTTCATTTCCTTTCTCATTGTTGCTGCCTGATCCCCACCCGCACACTCGGCCTTGCTTTCTCTCTTGCTCTCTTCCCCCCTTCTGCATAGCTCAGCTGACTAGCCCAAAATGTCAAAAAGGATCATGCGCTGCCCAGGGCTGCCAATACTGAGCTGGCATCAAAGTTTAACCTCACCGGTGTTGCTATTAATACTGTGTGTGTGTGTGTGTGTGTTTCGAGTTTTGTATGTGTGTGAAAGGTGGCTTTGATTTGCTGCTACTAGGGCTGAGAGACTCATACAGAGCAGTGCACAGACTGGCAAATAGAGGTTAATCATACACATTGTGCCAAAATGAGCCCAGGTTGGAGTGATCTAATCTTCAATTATGTTCAATTCTCTCATTGATGGGTGATTTTCTCAGACTCCATTAATTATAATTGATAATAATGGTGAAATATTTATCACTGCACATGTTCCATAATGTTTCCTGTCCTTTACTGGAAAATGCTCAGGGTTTTAACTCGTTTAACCTGTCCTCCGTGACTTGATATGATTGACAGCTGTAATATCTATGACAACACTGAGATGACACCAGTTAGAAGGGGGCCATGATATTTTGTTACACTGTACTCTTAGCGGTGGAGTGTCCTTGTAGCCAATCGCAGATCAGCTGATCAGCCGATCAGGTGGACAACCAATTGCAGGTCCTCTGTCTGCCTCCACCAGGTTCTAGAATGATCTAGTCATGACGACAAACAGCAGGCAGCCGCCAGATCTGTTACTTAAGCGTTTTAGACTTCGAGCATAATGCCATTAGCAGTTACTGAATTTGTCTTTAAACTTCAAAAGCATTACTCAGTATTGGTAAGACTTTAAGGTTGCATTCAAATGTAGGGCAAAGGAATACCAGCAGCACCCTGTTATACTCAAGCCCATTACACTATACATTGTCAATATCCAAAATGCCTCAAGGCTTAAAATCCCATTTCAGCCTGTTTCCTCTTCTCCATTCACACCTCATTCTAATAATTTACATAGATACGATATTCTTGATTCTTAGCGGATCACACATTTGACCTAGATTCACCAGATCAGTTTATAGGATACAGAGAGAGGGTTTATAATTGTATTTGTGCAACCACACAAACGTCCTGCCGTGCAAACATTTCAGACCAGAATTTCTAAGTTAATGTGTTCAGTGGTATTCTCCTTTTCACAGATTTGAAGCTGTGCCTTCCAGACAGGGCTGAACACTTTTTAGTTGTTTTTTTTTTGTAATGGCAGTGAGCAGAAGAAATAAAAAAGAAAGCAACTATTAGTGAGTGTGGCTCTTCAAACATGTTTTCAGTAGTTGCTTGGCAACAACAATGATGACCAGTCCTCTACTCACGCATCTGTCCAACATCATTATTTAAAGAACAGGTGCACTTTGGACAAGAGGGCTAATATGACTTCAGTTCATGCATATGAATTCCCCTTCCCTGTGCAGATGCACTTTCTCACCGAAGCAGCCACCACTTCATTATAAGAGCTGTCAATCTATCTCTGTTTTCAGTGGTGCAGGTTCTGCTGTGTGAGTGCCACTGCCACTGCCTCTGTGTGTGTGTGTGTGTGTGTGTGTGTGTGTGTCTGTTTGTGTGTGTGTATGTGTGAGAGAGAGAGAGTTGTGCTTTAAAGATTTTGTACCCTCTGATAGAGGGACACCAGTAAAAAAACAGCTTCTTGCATCTTTCAGTTCTATTATGTGTATGGGAAAATGTGCAGGGTTATGAGTAAGGATTAATATGCAGGTGTGAGAGAGGTCCGTTTTACTTGTCACCATCAGGGGATTAAGGCCTGATACCCTTCCTGACACCCTGTGGTGGGTTGGAAACTGCTGCCTCTGGCTTGTCAATGCCCAAAGCATGCACTTTACTACTGAGCTACCGAGGCCCAATTTTGAGCATAATAGGGACTGGATGCGACCAGATTTATGTGCCTGTGTGCAGCTGTGTTTCTGCTCTTGCCTCTATCCTCTGCTCGTGTCCTTTCCTGTGTTTGAAGTGAATTGGATATTTCAACCCACTGTGCTTCTGCCTATACTGCACAACCTTCTCAGAGGGGAATATGCTATCTACATTTCTCTAGCTATGTCTCTAGCTTTTATGTAATGAAAAGAAACATTGCTTTGGTCACAGCACACCTCGTTTCTTGAAGGGTACTTTGCCATTCAGCTTTGCCCTCCCTCAGTTAGAAGAGGTTAGTCTTGTAATTTTATGCTCCATTTTCAGCTTTCTCCATCACCTACCGAAGCATTCAGTAAGAAAGGAAATATGCCATGGTAAAGTTCAGGAGTGGTACACTGAATACCTCGGTAGTGTTATTGTGGCGCACATAATCACGAACCTCCACCTTGACCTCTGTAGTGCTGCCATTTGACTGTGACCAGGCTCTTGGAATGAGATTCATTCTGGGATAACCAGCATCAGACTCTCCACCTCACTCAGAATATGAGTTGTTTGGGCGTTTTCAATGACATCTCTAAAGGGTGATTAAACTGGCATGTCCATGACCCTGCTTTAAGACAAGGTAAAAATGAACTGGGCTGTAATATAACACTCTGTCCTGCTCTGATATCGACTCTTTTAACTCCTTTGAGGATTTTGTGCATGTTTAGATTGGTTGAGGGGTGTTTTTAAAGCTGCATCAAGAAATTACTAATTGTTAGCTTAGCATAAGCTGCATTTGCACCCGTTAATTGCACTCTTGTTGCACAGGGATGCAATAGCCTCAACACATGTTATCAACTCATCGTGATATTTCTTCTCGTATTACTCTATAATATTTAAAAGGGATAATGAATGGAAAAAAATCAAAGATTTCTATTCATTTTTGCCATAGGCAGAAATAGATGGATCCAGATGCAGTCTGAGAGCCTTGAGATAATTACAGCAGTTTAGGGATCTATTTGTATACCTTCTTTGCCTCCTGTTAAATAATGACCTTTTTACATCACAATACCATTGCTGCTAATGTGATGTTTCAGGGTGGAATTCAATAAAATTAGTGATTCGAAATCAAGGGCAAAAGCTGCAACAGAAGACTGGAAATTATTGTTTCTTTCCAGGAAAAGCAAACATCCTATTTACAACAGTAATAGTGCCTGCTGGAGCAGAACTCTAAATGTCAGTGTGATTTCTCATCAGGTAACCCCCGAGTCACATAATCATGGCAGCCCCATTCACGCGCATGATGTCTGGCCGTAACACAGCAGTGATTTTGGCCAGCTTGGGAGCCGGGACTCTGGCGTCAGGATACCTCCTAACCGACAGCACTGCTGCTTCAGAGAAGAAGAAACTCTATCCTGCTAGGTAGGTTCGTGTGTGTGTGTGTGCACGTATTTAATTTCAAATCTCTTTCAGTATTCGGTTCCTCAAATTGGCTTTTGCTAATTTAGAGTCAAATTACTATGCAACGATGGGGGATATGTTGTTTTATTTTAAAATCAGCCCAGCTACAACTCTTTTTATTTTTTGTATCCTTTATCCTACCTAACCCCCTATACCCATATGAGGCATAGGCATTATGCCCCATTAACTATGGACCTCTGGCCGTGGTTGGAAACGGCGCAGCCGGTATTCAAACACCTAGCTGCATGACACAGAGATGCACTGAACATAGGTGCCTTAACCTCCTACGCCACCGGAGGCCCCAGCTCAGCTACAACTCAAGGCTGGGAGGCTGTGTGTACTGTAAGCCATTACGGCCTGGCTTATCAGAAGGCGTACCCTGTCTATTTTACATCACCGAGAAAAGGAAAATAGTTAGCCTGGAAGAATTGTATAATTATAATGTTTCTTCTGTTGAAATTACTTTTGCTCAGAAAAAGCAGTGAATCAATTACATTCGGATAAGATGTCATGGTTATTTAAAACAATCTTACTCAGAAAGTCCTGATAATGTTGCTGTGTGGATGTAAAGCGTCAGTCCATCAAAGAGCCTTAACTCTATCCAGGAAAATATATTCCTGTTTTTATTCCTCCTCTCTTGCTCTCCATGTATTTTACTACACCTGAACTATTCTATGATGAAGGCCCAAAAAGAAAACTAGGAAATAAATCAAAGTGCAAAGATGTTCCTTTCAGTACATGGTTTTACTAGTTTGCCTTCATAGCTGTTAGAGAAGGGAATGTGCAAACAATTCAATAATCCTCTCGCAGCATTACACAATCACGTCATCATCGGATCTTATTCTGATACTAAATATCACCGAACTCACTAGCAAGGCCATCATCAAGCTGGAGATTAAAAGCTTATGCCTAAAGTAGAGACCTTCCCAACTATGTGTCTTCATGGTAAAGTTGTGTGACAGCTTGAGAGTGCAAAGGGAAGGACTGCGATAAGGAGCTTGTTTCATTAGCCTATGATACAGACAGTGGGTTATTGTTGTCGTTCTGCAGTGCTGACTTTCCCGACCTGAGGAAGCATAACAACTGCATGGCAGCGGCCCTTACCCCCGCCATATATTCACGTCTGAGGGACAAGACAACCCCTAACAACTGGACTCTGGACCAGTCCATCCAGACTGGGGTGGACAACCCTGGACACCCTTTCATCAAGACTGTGGGCATGGTGGCTGGAGATGAGGAGAGCTACGAGGTTTGTGATGGTATTTAAAGCTACAATTCTGAAGATTGCAGTTTGTGTTGCATTCACTGATGCCTATTGATACTGCTAATTCCGAATGTGTTTTACTGCTCCAAATCCCAGAGATCTGTTTAATATGAGTCAGTCACCGGTGCTGATGTGTCAGCACCTTTCTGGCTGCTGAACAAAAAGATAAATACATTTGGTTGAATCTGGGCTTTATTAATCTTGCATTATCTGTTGAGTTGGTCTATGTCTTCTGTGGGGTTGGTCTGCCATATCTACATATTTGCATCAACAACATGGCTTTTTGTTAAAAGTTGCTGCTACCTGCTTTGTTTCTAAATATATGGTGAAGACATGACATATTATGCATAATATCAGTTTTCTCTCAAAGGTCCCCCCTGACCAACAGTAAAAACTCAACATCAAAACATGTTTTTGAACACAGTAGACATGTCTGCATTCCCTCTACTCATGACACTTTATTAAATGACATAACTATATATAAGCCAAGGTAATTTTACCAGACTGCTCATATTTGTTTGGACTATAGTATGTGCTGAGCTGAGGCAAGCTGAAACATTGTGTTATGTTTTACTCTAAAATAACCACCAATAAAGCAGAGACTATTATATGTGGAGATTTAAAGTATAAAGGACAGAAATTTGGTTGAATTTGTATCTTTAGTATTTTAGCTTTAACGATCCAATCCACAGAAATGCCCATTTCCCCATTTTGAATCTACCTAATAGGCTTTTTATTAGTTATCCAAAATATTTAATTTGCTGTGGTTTTGAAAGTGTAACTAAAGCCCATTGAGAAATTACCCCCCTGGTTGTAAACATGTGTAAATCATTTAAGAGACATAATCTGCTTCTTATTATCAATTGTGTCATTTAATGCCCTGATTTGATTGGACATTGATATTTCATCATCATTCTATCACTCGGGTTCATATATGAATAGTTGCTTAGCAACAATACAGGAATTAGAAAGCTGTCCGTAAAGAGTTTTATGAACTGAGGACTCCCACAACCTGCAGAGAATTGACTTTATTCAGAGGGAACTAAAACAGCTGAAACAAATCAAATTGTACTTATGAACCAGATAAAATGACAACTCTAAAATTCACATTCCACTATAGAACTTGTCTGACTGAATCAAAATAATAGACCTGGATCTTTAAGAGGCGTGGTTTATTGTGGGTCAGTCATTTAGTAAAAGGCAAATGAATGAATGGATGATTGTGACTGACAGACTGCTGTTCTCTTGTCAGGTGTTTGCAGACATCTTTGACCCTGTTATCAAGGACAGACACAATGGCTACGACCCCCACGTAATGAAACATCCAACTGACCTGGATGCTTCCAAGGTTGATCATTTGAATTTTTTTCTTTTTCTTTTTCTCTCCTCTTCTGCCATTCCCTTCAATCCATCCATCCATCCATCCATCCATGACGTATATCAGTCTGTGGCTGTATCATACCTGAATTCTGAATAATCCATACATCTAAAGCACTGTATCCTATCATGCCCTATCAAGATTATTTTCCCTTCCCTCTATACATTAGTTTATCACTGGATTTCCTCCCTGTACTGTTTTCAGATCACATCAGGAGTATTTGATGATCGTTATGTGCTGTCATCTCGTGTCCGAACTGGCCGCAGTATCCGTGGGCTGAGTTTGCCTCCTGCATGCTCACGTGCAGAACGCCGTGAGGTGGAGCGTGTGGTGGTGACAGCCCTGGATGGTTTAAAGGGAGACCTTGTTGGTCGCTATTACAGTCTGGGAGATATGACTGAAAAAGAGCAGCAACAGCTTATTGATGTGAGTGACCACACGTACATGGAAATACATACACGCGTGCTCTTTAATTTACACGCACAGCACATTTTTAAGCAATGACCTTTAACCTCTAATGTTACTGGTTCCTCTATCCCTACACTGGCCAATCAGGAGCACTTCCTGTTTGATAAACCAGTGTCACCTCTACTCACTGCAGCAGGGATGGCCAGAGACTGGCCTGATGCTCGTGGCATCTGGTAAGCCTGGAGAATTAGAAATCCCAATACATGACCTATAGTATGATAGTATGATAGTAAACCATATTGGTGGAGTTAATGCCATAGTTTCCACCATGAAGTAGTCTTTTTAGAGTTCCTAGAAATGTAGCTGGAGTCCCTAGAGGTATATCTCTGTTATTCTCAGTGAAGATGATCAATATTCTGTCTCAACATGTTAAGTGTAGAAAGTGTTATAACAGAACGGCGGTTCTCAATCAGGTCCTCACTTACTAGGAAGGTACTTGACCTTCATCCGTTACGTATCTAAACCCTACCTGATTAGAGGCTGGGATACCTGGAGCAACAGGTATTCACTTGTACTGAAGTATCTATTGGAATAAAAAACCAGCAGTACTGGTGGTTCCTGAGGAATCTACTGGTTGACAGGATCACAAAGGCAGTATCAACATGGCAAATGTTGTCAACCAGTGGTGGGTAAACTATGAAGATGTAAATCACCATATGATTTCATTTAGATACAATTGTAGCAGAGAGCTGATGGAGTTTTCAGAAGAGTCCAATGTAAAACACCATAAATATAAAGGCAAAAGACCAAGATGATCCACTGGTTCGGTTGAATTGATGGATCCACTTTAACACTGACAATGCCTGCATTGAGACACAGGCTAAAATCACAGCAGAAAAAGGGACACATGCTGCCTGAACTCCACCCTTCTCCTTTATTGTTTCTGTGGTTGTCATCTATTATCTAAACAGTCTCGTCACATCTGGGATTCTTAATTGAAATAGGACTTGATGTAGGCTGCTTGTTGTCCTTCCCCTTACGCTTCCCCCGTTCCCCTTGCACCTACTTTATAAATGAACTATTTCCTCCTCAGACTTTCCTCTTGAATCTCCCTTTTTCCCATCCACTGTCCTCTGGGTGTCCAGAACATCCTTTGAATCTCCTCATATTTTCCTCTCCTCATTTCCCGTCACACCTTCCCTCCATCTCCTTCTTCAGGATCATTTCCTTTTTGATAAACCAGTCTCGCCCCTCCTCACCTGTGCCTTCATGGCCCGTGACTGGCCCGACGCAAGAGGCATTTGGTATGCCGCATGAATATTTGTATCTGTATGCATGTGTGTGTGCTCCTGATTTTGTGTGTGTGTGTTTGTCTCTTAGTGAATGATAACTTCTGCTTAAGCGACTTTCCTCCTCTGGTCAGTTATTTTTCTTACCTTCTTGGGCTGATGCACTGACGCGGACAGTTAAGCCCAGCTTTGATTGTCCCAGCTGATTAAACAAACCAGGGTTTATTCTGTGGGTTGGACGACTGAACGGAAGTTAACCCAAAGGCCAGGCGTCACTCTGTCTCTTTATTGTCCCAGGCACAATAACGAGAAGAACTTTCTCATCTGGATCAACGAGGAGGACCACACAAGGGTCATCTCCATGGAGAAGGGTGGAAACATGAAGAGAGTGTTTGAAAGGTTCTGCAGAGGACTAAAGCAGGTATGAAAATATTATCCTATGTCACTTCTCTGCAGTATGAGTCCTTAGTCATCCCAGCTAGGAGTCAATTCCAATAAAGTCAAGCTCATTTACAGAGAACCCAGTGTGATAGGATTCCTAAAAACGTGCCAGAACTGGTCAGTGAGAGAGAGAGAGAGAGAGTATGTCTGAGTGTGTATGCATGTGTACCGAACATGTGCATGTGTAATCCATTATAACAAGCGCTTCTCCCATTTTTGTGGCTGGGATGCCAAGGTTTTCCCCGCAGCCAGCAACTTTGGACAATTTCATTGAAAATAGTTTTTACTTGCTTACTGACTGACTGTTTCTTTGGTGACTTCAAGGTGGAGCATCTGATCCAAGAAAGAGGCTGGGAGTTCATGTGGAATGAGCATCTGGGATACATTCTCACCTGCCCCTCTAACCTGGGCACTGGACTCAGGGCCGGTGTGCATGTTCGCCTCCCCAACCTCAGCAAGGTAATGCAGCACAATGCATTTGCATGTATGCAAGGCAGAAAAACTCAGCCACATATACATGCACACTGTTGTGCAGACACATCTGTTTATGCGCACATACATGCCGAAACATAGGCACAATTTGGAACAAGTAGACATGCAAATATGCACACACAACTATAGATGTGCACGCACATGACACACACAATCACAAACACACACATTGGAACTGTCCTTTCCTTTTCCTAGATTTGTCCTGTCCTTTGCCATAATGGCCCATCCATCCATCGTAAACCTCTTATCCAAAGTTGCTTTGGGGATTCATCCGGGAGCCTGTCCCGGTACTCATTAAACATGAGAAATGAATGTGTGTGATATTTATGTCCTAGGACCCCCGCTTCTCTAAGATCCTTGACAACCTCAGACTGCAGAAGAGAGGCACAGGAGGAGTCGACACAGCTGCTACCGGAGACACTTTCGACATTTCCAACAATGACCGCCTGGGCAAGTCAGAGGTAAATAACATGAGATATGAAGGGAAGATGGATTAAAGTAAGAGGCCAAAAGCAGGAAAGGCTGGTCTTAAATTTTTAATCGAGGAATGTAGGGTGACCAATAAATTGCCACCCGCTGGACAAAACATTTCCATTGGTAAGAAAGGCTTTAAACTCCATCAGAATCTAACCAAGACTTGTAAATGGTCATTGTGATTGGCTTCTTCCCATACAATGAATTGAGCATTAACTCTCAACACACGAATCTTACAAATCCCATTGAAAGAGTGGATCTGTTTGCTTGCAAATGACAGGAACTAGCTAGAATAAGAGAAATGTGTTGAAGCAAACCTCTGAAAGCATCTGACTATCATCAGGTGACAACCTTGAACGACTGTGTGATTCCAGCAGACTGTCAGTGTGTTACAGTTTTGTGCACATGGTGCCACAATCATGATGTTGGTTACCGTGTGTGCAGGTTGAGCTGGTCCAGTTAGTGATTGATGGCGTCAATTACCTGATTGAGTGTGAGAAGAAGCTGGAGAGGGGCCAAGACATCAAAATCCCAACTCCCATTTCTCAGTTCAGGAAGTAAATAAGTGAAACTCTGCTAACCCTGAAGACCCTGTGGGACAAAGCAGGACCTCCAACCGCTGGCTGCTGAAACGTTGGTCTTATATGTATGAGATATTCATGGCGTGTAGTGGATGACATTGAAAGAACAGTGAATTCATTACGTGTACATGAACACTATATACAATAAACTCTATTTATGAATCCAGCAGACAGAGTAGATCCGTTTTTCACCGTTGCTGCGGCGAGGGTCATGAGTCAAATCCAAGGAAGAGAGACTTTCTGTTTACATGTTATTCTACCAGTGTTAATATATCTGTGGCAATATATTGACAGATTTAGGTTGTCTCATGTGGAGCTTTAGTGACGAAAAATCCTGTTTCAAATCAAGTTTATCCAAACGGTATTTTACAGAGGGGTGACACAGTACAATCTGAAGCAACATGAAAACGAGTAAAGGAAGAAGTACATGAAAATAAGATAAGATTCCTTTATTAGTCCCACTGGGGGAAATTGCGGTGTAACAGCAGCCAGTGTAGAGCACAGTAACAGAGATATCACATCTAGAAATAACATGTAGCATAGACAAGATTCAACAGGGTAGAATATACAATCCACTTTAGTTTCTAACATGAATGTACCATGCTGGGGGACCCCTCTATGTCCCTGTCCCTGAAAGCATTCCACAAAACTGTCTAAGTAATAATGTCACGACCTTGTCTCTAAAATAAGTTAACAAAGACTGAAACATTATAATAAACACTAATACCAAGGCAAACACATTTGTGCTTGTTCTCTATAACCAACAAACAGCATAGCATAAGTAAAAGTAAGCCTTACCCAAACAAATGAAGAGTTTATAATAAAGAAACACCTACTTAAATGATGAGGTGAATAGAGTTTCAGTTATTCTTCCTTTTCTGGCAGGAGATCAATGACGTAAATTAATAATGCCATTAGAGGGACTGTACAAGAGAGCTCAGAAGGTCTCTCTCTCTATCTGTCTGTCTGTCTATGTCTGTCTATCTCTCCATCTGTCTCTCTCTCTGTCTATGTGTGTTAGTTTTTGTTTGAGATTCTCTTTTTTTGTGTTTGAATGAGATATAAATACTGCAACCAACACAAATATGAATTCTGTGTGACTTCTTTGCACAGAATCATTAGTTTAGTATTAACACCTTATTACCATGATGTTAGTATCTGCAGAGCTCTAAATGATGAATCGGAGGGAGCGGGTTTGAACCCACTGCAGAGTGTCTGTCAGTAAAGACATCCAGACTTAACACCCCAAGCTCCATCTAAGACTGTCAACCCCCACAACATGGGGACTAATCGTGACGTAAGGCGGAGCTCTCGGTGTGTGTACAGCTCTGCACTACTACATGCAGCACTTTCAGAGAACCAAAATGTCTTCAAGTGGGAAATGTGACAGTGTGACCAAATTTTTCTGCAAGTCACTGTAGTAAAATTCAACTGTGATATGTTGACACTAGCTGGTGTGGCAGCTTCGCTTAACACAGCAGTGACAATCAATAGATCTGAAGTGGTTGAACTGGTCCAGCTCTTGCACAAATATATGTCTAGAAAGGCACCATTAAATGAAAGTTAAACATTAGGTTGGAGAAATGTTTCTGAACAAGTGAGTGCCTTTAGACAATAGATTGGTTTAACACAACTGAGATGAAAGGATGAATGGTGGAGACATTCATCAGCCCAGTCCACCCATTTGAGACGGCTCTTGAGTTTAGATTATGAAAGGCGTGGTGTGGCAGAAAGTTATCGCATTGTGTTTGACACCACACAGACTTTAGTAAGTCCTCCTTTATGTGCACCATCCTACATCTACGACTAGCCACAATGAAGCTGTGTATGTCTCTGGTTTCCCTCTGCATGGTGATGTCTGTGGGTAAGAAGTCTCCGTATGCATCAGATAATCAAGTCAACACCATATTTCATAGCTTTTGTGACCAAAACGTTCCACTCACCTGTCTGCAGCCTGCGGGCTGAAGTGTTTCACCTGTTATGATGCAAATCCTGGTTCCTGCACTGAGATATGGAGCTGCCCTGTGAGCTACGACCGCTGTTCCACTACCATCGGTGAGTCGAGAGAGACAGTGATGCAATCAAAATGGCAAATGTCTTCTTGGTTTGGTCATTATACTTAATACTTTTCTGAAAGTGTCTTTTCTTCATCCCATTGCAGCTACAGATAATCTGATTACTAAGAAATGCATGAGGAGTGACGTGTGTAATCGTGTTGATTCAGAGGGTCTCCGATGCTGTGACAGGGACCTGTGTAATGGAGCGAAACACGTTGGACCCTACGCGAGTCTGCTGCTGGTGTCCTCGAGCATCAATATACTCTTTCTTTGAGGTCTGCCTATTCCCATCTTGTCCTCTTCATACAAATCAAATCAAGAAGCAACAATAAAGCCTGATGGCTCTTCCAATAACGCTCTTCAAGTGGTGAGTTTCTTGAAATATTCAGTTTTAGCTCAGCACTTTGACCTTTTCATCATGACAGACTGTGGTTGAATCTGCTCTTATGCTCCAGTATACTTTACAACTGAAAACTGAAAATTTATATTGCAAAAAAAAGTGAATATATTATAAATCATATTGTTAGTGTAAGTTTCCATGTTGTTCCTGATTTCTTTGTATGTTCTTTATATGGTGGAGGCCTAGCTCAGAGCGATTGTCGGGCTCTTGGAAGGTTACGGGTTCAATCCCTGGTCCTGCAGGAAGCGTGTTGAGCTGTCCTTGAGCAAGACACTGAACCCCTAACTGCTCCCCAAGAGTCATACGGTGTCAGCTCACTGTTCCTGCACAATGCAGAGAACTCCAAAGGACTGATTAAGGGAATCTATTTATTTATTTGTTTTAGACTGAACAGGCTGAACATTCTCAGGTACTTGGCAAAGCAGAGACTTTCACATATATTTTAAATGTTTAATTGTTTTAATGAGATCTACCACAATTGTCAAGTCATTTTCATTGCCTGTTATGTAGCAGCCGGATCCATTTCAAGTCAGATAGTTACTCGATAACAACATCGGTGGGATGATGGTTTTACTGATCAACAAGGACGAGGCTAAGAGTTTAAACAGCAGCACAGGATCATAATGTCTGTACTGTTACAACAACAGGCCTTGAGTCAGGATCCATCGTTTTCTATTCACAATGCGGGCCGTTCATCAGTTTATAAAAGAGGGTCATATTTAACTTTCATATAAATGGTTGATGAAAGGATAATGATGATCATAAAATCACATTCAAAATCTGCGAAAGAACCATCCTCACTAAATACTCCTACTGAAGCTGGGTGCCTCCGCCATACTGATTTGTAGTCCACATGAACGGACACTAGAGGGCAGACTAACCATGTTGACTGCAAGATCATGGCTGTGCTAGCTGCCGGAACAGAAGCCTTGTAATAGTTATACGTGAAATGTAGAAGACTCCAAACGGTAATTCACTGTCTTCTACCAAAAGTTAAACGTATTTAAAAATAAATGGCAGTTATATTCAACCTTATAGATGTTTCCTCACAGAAAGAGGGTCTTATGGATTTTTCAGTTTGTCTACTCGAAGCCCTCCCTGTGTTCAGATTGGTCTCTTGTTGGTTCTCCACTTTCCATCAAAGTTATCATTGTTGGCTGAATCGGTCTGAACCCAAAATGGAGGCGAGGAGAGCGCAGGGCTTTCTGCTCAAGGTCCTGACAGAGACTGGCCTCAAGATGGAGGTAAGAAGGGGTCAGGGCTGCCTACAGACAATGATTTAAGAATATCGACGAGCAATGCCGGAAATTTAAACAATGAAATCCTCCTTTAATATTATGCCGACGGGAAAATGGTTATATTCCTATTCATATGGACTTTCCCACACCCTGCGCATACATGTACCAGAATGCATTGCTGTTAATGTCACTTCCGCCCTACCTGTTCGCCTGTGACAGGTGATGTCCTTCTGGGGAGATACTGGGCATGCGTGGAATTGCACTTCCTGTGTCGAGGATCTAGTTAGACGAGGACCTCATGTAGACGATCAAATTTGGCTAACAGAGAAGGTTTTAGTGAACTAGAGGCTCCGGTTTAACTCAGTTAAACTTGGTTGTCGTATTCCAGCGTGGGTGTCCGTGTGGAGCTGCTATGTAGTGAGCATGTGGGCAAAGTTTCGCTCTTCAGCGTCCACATCGTGCACAAACAGAACGAGAGTCCTGATGACCGGAGGCCCATGTGCTGTAATTAAGGATGGACCGCCGAGCTCCACTTCAACACCAACACAAACATATCACGGTAAGTCTTATCTATCTATCTATCTATCTATCTATCTATCTATCTATTTATCGTCATCTATCTATCGGTCTGCCTATCTATCTATGTATCATTTTGTTCGTCTGTCTAACTTTGGGAGGGAGATACCTCCCTGAAATTTCGTCCTATTTTTCTCCTTGTTGAGGCTTTATCGTAAGATAATTGTTCCTTATCTGACGTAAGGGTCTAAGGACGGGATGTTGTATTAGTGTAAAGTTCGCTGGGATCCGATGCATGCAGAGTCCCAAAACACTCATACAAGTCACAAATACATAGAATCACTTCATGTTGTCACAACGTTTAATGAATGAAAATTCTCATCAGTCACCCAGGTGACATCTTCAGTGTTAGCTAATTGCAGCCATCCCAACCCATATAAACAATAGAGTTGCACAACAACTGGAACCAATGATGCAACTACATTACACAATAAATACACAAATACAACTTGACTTCTTGTTTCTCTCCAGATGACCAAAGACAGCTTCATCCACACTCCATCAGACAACACCCTGGAACTACCACCTGCTTCTTCTACCTCCAGGAACTGGACGGCTGGCAACCAGATGATGATCCAGGGTGAGTTGATCCTGTTCAGTATGTTGGTAGCTAGGCTAAGAGGAGAGGTGAGGGTTAGTGAGCAGCAATATGGTTTCCTACCACCAAAGAGCACCACAGATGAAGTGTTTGCTTTGAGAATGTTGATGGAGAAACGGAGGTCAGAAGGAGTCACATGGTGTCTCTGTGAATTAGGGAAAGTGTTTGACAGGTTGATGAGAGAGGAGGTATGGTGCTGTATGAGGAAGTCAGGAGTGGCAGAGAAGTGTGCAGGAGTGGTGCAGGATATGTACGAGGGTGACAGTGATTAGGCGTGTTGTAGAAATGACGGATGGGTTCCAGGTTGAGGTAGGGTTATATCTGAACCCTTTCGTGTTTACAATGGTGATGGACAGGTTGACGGATGAGATAAGGCAGGCGTCTCCGTGGACTATGATGTTCACGGATGCCATTATGATCTGTAGCGAGAGTAGGGAGCAGGTTGAGGAGAGCTTAGAGAGGTGGAGGTACACATGAAGAGAAGAGGAATGAAAGTCAGTAGGAGCAAGACAGAATACATATGTGTGAACAAGAGGGGAGACATCAGAATGTTGAGGATTAGAGGTGAGGAAAGGTAGCATTTCAGTCCTGATGAAAAGATCATCCTGTTAGTGACTCACTCTCTGAATCATCCCACCTGGTGATTCACAGACTGCGTCACATAAAGTAACTGACATGTGATCCTCGTTTCATTGATCAAATGTGTATTGTTTGTTTTAATGGCTTTAAATTTCAGTATACTATTTTATGTCTTAACTTATCTGTACAGTTTCTGCTTATTTATTCATTCATCTCTTGTATCTGCTGTCCGCACTGTACCTTCCCAAGCTACAGCTGAATCACAAAAAAGAGGTGAATCAGTTCAACTGGATCAGCTGAATGAATGCATAGTTGAATGTTAGACGTTTCTGTAAATATGGCAGTTCGGCCAGCGTGAATAAGTCTCCCTATGACATTAAACTGACTCGGCTAAGGCTAACATGGGCTCTCTTCTGAACTCCCTGGTATTCTTCTGTGACTTCTCATCTTACCTTTCTTTTGCAGATATGACAACACCATGATTGCAGTGGAGAAGCGTGGCCACAGGGGGGCGCATCGACGACAGCAAATACTCTGCACGTAAAAAAGAACGGCCACCTGCTGGCAGCCAGCGACACTGCAGGTAAGCTTGAGCCTGCAAACATTAATGAGGTGGTAAAGCTTTCCAGACATGACAACATGCTGGTATAGATGTAGGACAGTAGCTCTCATTGATCCAATAGAAACTGAAGTGAATCACATAGCAGCTTTAATGGAGACGATCTGCTTTTTCATGGGTTCACATTGGCATCAACCCTCTCCATGAGGACCAAGTCACACATGTGGCTCTCACCACCTCATGTGGTTTTGTATGATGCTCATTAGGACTTTGTATGTGTCACATGTACACATACATTAATATGACCATACCATATTTACTGTGCAACTAAATACATGTGGTATTTAGTTGAACAGTAAATATGCGAGCATTTATATTGAGGTTTAGTGAGATTTTATTTAGTCTTTTTCATTACTGAAAAATCAATCAAGGAGATATGACAGATAGATTGAGATCAGTGATTGGGCTTAATTCTCACATCCAGCAGCATAGTATAGTCAGAAACAGGCTTTGACTGTTCTGTTTTTATACCTTTATCTTAACATAGTCAGTGTGTCAAGCACTATGAGGGTCTGGTCCTCATTTGAGTGACAAATACAAACAAGGGTCAATTGCAGGCAGAGTTTCATAGTTTGTTTATTTGATTAGATTGGCTTATGGGTAAATGAATGTCTGATGACATCATCATGGGTATCAGGAAAGATGACCAGCTAAGGGGAGCCTCTGTTAGAAAGGGTGATTGACAAAAGACACTAGAAAACACAAGATTTAAAATGTACAACTTTTATTAAGACATGTCATGAAGTGTTTGTAGTTCAGCTTCAGTGTTCATTGTTGAGTTCAGACTCTTCCTGTGTTTGTTCAGGGGAGGATGCCGATCCTGAGAGGAGAAACAGATTCATCTGCCACCACCCGATGTCGAACGCTGGACACCAGCCGCTCCACCTACAATGTGTTTGGTAAGCACTTCCATGACGGCTACACAGACAACACATACACAGACAGACATGCAGACACTCAGAACATGGACAGTCTGTGTCTAACAGAGACAGACAAAATTAGACACGTGAACAGAGGCTATCTTTGTGTGTGCCTGTCTGTCTCAGTATATGTTTCTATCTGCCTGCCTGTCAGACAGACTGATAGAAACACAGACAGACACAAACACACAGAGACACAGGCTGTCTGTGTCTTCGCATCTGTCCAACAGAGTGAGAGACTAAGACAGACTCACACACAGATAGCCTCTGTGTGTGAGTCTGTCTTAGTCTCTGTGTGTTTCTATCTGCCTGCAGTCAGATAGACAGACACACAGACAGTCTGTGTCTTTCCATTCTTGTTTATTTTGCTTCTATAATTTTCATGCCCGATTAGATTTATGTCAGGTTTTTCTTTCCACTTGCTGCTGCAACTACAAATTTCCCCCTGTGGGACGCAAATGAGTATTTTATCTTATCTTGTTTTTCTAGCAGACAGACTGAGACACACAGAGGCTATCTTTGTGTGCGTGTCTGTCTCTGTGTGTGTTTCTTTCTGTCCGACAGGCAGGCAGAGAGAGACACACGTGGAAAGACAGGCAGATTTAGACACAGACAGTCTGTGGACACAAGACACAGCTGTCAACATACTCACCTGCTTAACAATCCATCTCTCCTCAGATGTGAGTGGCTGGCCCTGGTGCATTTTAGCAGCAGTTAGGTGAGTGTGTCCAGATGGCGACACACTGGAGCACTTCATCCTGGAGTTTGAGAAGTGAGGGTCTGTCGCCATCTGTAGGACAAATGGCGAATGTCTTCATGGAGACCTGGAGGGAGGTTGACGGACTAAGCCTGGACACCTCCTACTGTGGCCGAACACCAGGCTCACCTCTGAAAAAGCAAGTGGACTCACGTGAAGGGGGAGTGACCCGTTCTGTTCAGGCATGAAGAGGCAGATGACATGAATCATGTCTGGGGTCCCAGCTTGATGTCAGATCAGTGATACTAAGGTGAATGAACCTTGGAGTTGCTGCTTTCTTCCTCTTAATTGTCCACCTAGAATTGTACACAAAACTGTGGTTAACTTGATGGTTCCTATGAATAAAGTACTGATGCTATTCACCATGACTTTTGCTTTAGGTCTTAACATCAAATCACTCCCGAGTCATGTTCAAGGCTCAGACATTTATAGTCACTACTCACATCACACAGGTGAAGTCAAGATACTCTGACCAACCATCAACCAAATCTATCTGACATCCAGTAACTCTGCTGTTCCTAAAGTATGTCAGCATGTCCGCCCTCAGCACCTCTGCCTTTCCTTTATTAACTTTTAAATCTCCAGAGAAAGTACAGAAATGATGTACAACTATATCAATTTAATATAATAGACTTTTAGTCTCGTCCCACGTCATTCATAAAGGCAACATGATGTGCTCTACCCAAAGTGAATACAATTGAAATACAATCCTACATATAAGTGCAAATGTTGAAAATAAATATGTATATTAAAAATGTAAGTGCAGTTATACATGAATTGGAGCAGAATATATTACTACTACTACAACTACTTACAGCTGCTTCCAATTAGGGGTCACCACAGGGGGTTATCCATCTCTTCCTGTCCTCTACATCCTCCTCTGTCACACCAGCCACCTGTATGTCCTCCCTCACCACATCATAAACCTCCTCTCTGGTCTTCCTCTTCTCCTCTAGCCTGGCAGCTCCATATTCAGCATCCTTCTCCCAGTATACCAGCATCTCTCCTCCACACATGTCCAGACCATCTCAGTCTTGTCTCTCTTGCTTTGTCTCCAAACTGCCCAACCCGAGCTGTTCCTCTAACATACTCGTTCCCAATCTTTTCCTTTATCACTCCCAATGCTAAACAGTGCTTCCGTCTCCAAACCATACAACATAGCTGGTCTCACTACCATCTTGTAAACCTTCCCTTTCACTTGTTGGTATCCTGTCACAAATCCCCCCTGACACTCATCTCCATCCATTCCAACTGCCTGCTCTCTCTTCTACACCTCTCTTCTACACTTCCCGTTACTTTGGAAAGCTGACCCCAAGTATTTAAATGTATCAAGTGTTCTCACCTGTACTCCTTACATCTTCACCATTCCACTGTCTCTCCTCTTGTTAATGCATATGTATTCTGTCTTGCTCTAACTGGCTTTCATTCTTCTTCTCTCCAGTACATACATCCACCTCTCTAGACTCAACCTGCTCCCTACTCTCACTACAGATCACAATGTTATCCATGAACAACATAGTCAACACAGACTCCTCCATGATCTCGTCCAACAACCTGTCTATCACCATTGCAAAAGATAGGGCTCAGACCTAGTCCTTGATGTAACCCATCCACCATTCCTACATTAATAATCAGATAATATAGAATAAAATATACAAAACACGCAAACACACACAAGAGCTTAGGTGCAGGCTGCTTTGAAAAAGAAGGTCTTTAACTTACTTTTAAAGCTGTTCAGTGTATTGTGTCCCCGGGCAGGGTTAGGGTCCTTGACTGCTGAGTCTGCTGAAAGAAGGCCTGATGGAAAAAGAAGGGGCGTGGCAGGTCAGGGAAGTGTCATGAATCAAACATATGAACAAGACAGAATGAAAAAGATCTTACCTCAACTGCTTCAACACCCATCTCAAACCCAAATCCTGCCCTCTGGTGGTGGAGCCACTTCTCCAGAGCTTTCAGGGCCAGAGTCTGGACACAGAGAACAAAACAAATAGAACACTTAAAATGAGGGTGTGATTTGTGACAGAAGCGTACCAGCATGAGTGAAAGGTAAGGTTTACAAGATGGCAGTGAGACCAGCGATGTTGTCTGGTGTGGAATATGTAGCACTGACAAAAAGACAGGAGGTGGAGCTGGAGGTGGGAGAGTTTAAGATGATAAGATTTACATTGGGAGTGATGGAGAAGGACAAGATAAGGGACAAGTATAGTATATACAAGACAGCTCAACTTGAACAGTTTAGAGACAAAGCTAGACAGACAATATTGAGATGGTTAGGACATGTGTGGAGGAGAGATGCTGATATAATGGGAGGATGCTGAATATAGACAATACGAAATGGAAATGGTAAATGGACTTGTTCTCATATAGTGCTTTTCTAGATGAAAAGAGGAATACCAAAAAGGAGGTTTATGGATGTGGTGAGGGAGGACACGCCAGTGGTTGGTTTGAAAGAGCAAGATACAAAGGACAGAAGAGATGGAGGATCTGCTGTGGGGACTCCTAATTGGAAGCAGCCTAAATAGAACATTTAACACACAAACAAACAAACAACACAGTTTTGAGCTTTATACCTGCTTGACAGTCAGTTGGGACTGGGTGTTCTTTGGGCCCGAAGCCATGCACCACTGAGCCACTATTCACTCCCACACCTTCTCAGGGCCTCATCTCTCCTACAGAGCCCCAGGATCATCTTTTCCAATGGCTGACCTGCTCTCTCTGCTGGTTCCCCATTCAGATCTAGAACCAGGAAGTCAGATTCATGGCTGTAGTAAAGAGGTTCTTTATCCACACTCCTGCAAACCATAGGCCCCAGGACAAAGCCCTCTATAAAGTTACGAGAGATGTGCCATCCATCAGGAGAACTAAACACACACACCCTCCTCCCTCACAGTCAGCCAGTCTGAAGTGCCCAATAGCACAGCCAGACCGGATGAGCAGTCCACTGATGAACTTTGAACACTGAAGATGAAAGAAGTGAAGGAATAGTATTAAGTTAAGTGATGAGTTAGTATTAGTGTTTCTCAAAATTCCAGATGTCTATTGTCACTCCAGTTGTTGAATTATGTGAAATTCTTAGTCTGGGAGACTCCATTTCAATAACATGGGGTAAAGATAAGATAAAGTAAAATTATAT
>OMLC01035673.1:0-18277 GCA_900302585.1 Regalecus glesne
CTCTAAGGAAATAGGAGGAGTAAGCAGGAACCAGGTTACAGGCGGGCATCATACAGAAGGTTCAAGATTATAGACAAGGGAATATGTATTCCAAAAGTAAATATCCCAACTGCTTTTTAATCACATACACTTAGATGACATACCATTGCAATTACAAGATATCATGCTTTGCTAATTATTCACTGTTAGCTCAAATATTGCTGAAGTTTCTCAAGCCCCCCACCCCTCGTAGTACTGTTTTTGGCAGAAGAGGTGCTCACACAGGACTGCCAAGGTGCCAAAAGGCACACCAAAGCCGGAGGTATCTCCATATTTACTCTAACCTCTTACCATACCGTTATTGGATGGTCAATCAAATTGTCATTCTTGCGGAGTAACATGCAGGAATTTGGACAACAAATCCACAACATTCAAGCCTAGACACCCCGACCAGTATCATCTGGAAATTCAGGTCAGTGGCACCACATGAGTAATCCATGGAGAAATACTACATGAAGGGTCAGGGATCAAAAAAAGATTGTTACTGATCAGTCTGGGGTGGAGGTCATCTGAGAAGGGGCAAAGGTGACGAATGCTGCAAATCAAATCTAAAGTGTGATTGGTCCAGTAGGATTGTTCCTCAAAACATCAAGCGACCTATGGTTAATGTGGATTAATGATCTTGCGTGGTTCATCTCTGGTAGAGTGGAGGATCCGAGGATCCTGAAATACTTTGTCTGAAGCATAGGCTTGTTTAACTACATGGGAATGCAAGGGGAGGGGGGCGGCATGGCTCAGTGGGTAGAGGGGTCGCCTGGCGATCGGAGGAGTGCAGCTTCGAGCCTCGCATCTACAGAGAAGCATGTCGAGGTGTCCTTGAGCAAGACACTGTTCCCTTAATAACCCTCCCATCTGATGATCCGGTGACCCTTCAACCGTGTATCCCTGCCTTTCACCCAATGAGGACTGAGATAGGCTCCAGTTCCCCCGCGACCCGACTTCGGATAAGCGGTTGACATTGGATGGATGGATGGCTGGATGGCATGCAAGGGGAATAGTTTGGTTGTGGCTATGGTATAGCCATCATGTAGCCTGGTAGGACACAAACAAGGCTCTGGGGGGCTGTGAACTTGTGCATGCGGTATGGTTTTTGGATAAGGCCCACATGGTTTTGAGTGTGTATGGGTGTAGGTTTATTTGTGCGTTTGCGTGCTGTAGAAAAACGACCGTGTGCTTGTGTGTGTGTGTGTGCATGTGTTTCTACGTGCACAGGGGTATGTAAAATTAGGGGGCCGCCTGAGCCATGTGTCCTTGTGATTGACCCGCAACATCTGTGTAAACATACTTTGTTTTTGTTTTTTGTTTTTCTCTCCTAGAGGTGCTAGCCCTCTTCTAACCTAGAACCCTACATGTGATGGGGAGGGGCAGTATGGTAGGACCCCACACAGCCGTCCGCCTGACAAAGGACCCTGAAAGTAGCATCTTGTGCTCAAGGCCGGCTTTGCTCAGAGCTCCTTCATGACAATAACACAACACCATCTTGGAAAGGCTGCTACAGCCATTCATTCAAATGGGTCTAACATCTGGACCTGTGTCCGACTCGCTTTCAACTCCGGATACGAGTCGGCCATTGTTACTTTTTGAAATCTGACGGTACTCATGACATTTAAAATTACATATCGTCAGGGATCTCATTTCTTTCCTGCGGATCTTCGTGTCGGTAAAGGACAGCCCTGTCCAGTCTCACGGCAGCTAGTTCTATCCTGCTCTCCTATTAAGAGTATTCAGCATGACAAGTAGGTATGATCCAGCTCCATAATGTCCGCTAGTTTCTAGGGCTGGTTGTTTGACAGTACCAGGTGGACACAAAACTTTCTCACATCAACACAATCTAAATGAGACCAGGCCAACCTAGAGGGTTAAAGGAGAAATATGCTATCCTTTACTGTTTTCGTGAAACACATTTAGTTTCTAGCAAAGCTGGGGGAATCTTTCCCTCCATCTATTTACCTCTCATCCATCAATCCGATTATTTACCTCTCATCTATTGGCGGTCTTGTGCAGACATGGTGCTGATAGTATATACAAGTGGCTAACAGATGGGTAGTGAACAGTACATGGTAAGTAATTGTCCAGTGGATTGCCAAACATCCCAGTGTCCCCCTGCCTTGATCCAATTATCAAAAGCGAAGCCCAGTCTAAAGGTCTGTTTTATATGAAATGATTAGTCTCCACATTGTGAAGGTGGACATGGATTTAGAGGGATTAGGGCCTGATGCCCTTCCTAACACCCCACAGTGGATTCAAACCCGTTGGCTCTGGCTCATCAGTTCCCAAGGTGGACTGAGCTACCCCGCCCCCGTTCTTCTTGAATATGTCTATTTGGGTAAACAGGGAATGTAACAGTAAAAGTGAAACAAGCTCTATTTTGTTTTTGCTGAATACTCTTAGTAGAAAAACAGGATGAAACTAGCTGCTGTGAAACGGGATAGTGACTGATATGTCAATCGCGCGATAATCCCACCAATCTTGCATAAACACCTCAATGTAAGCAGTCTCCTTAAGTTTCTCTTTTGGGCCAAAAAGGGGAACATAATAGTAAAAATACAATATGCATGTTGATTTAGATATATATTTTACATTAGATGACAGTTTCTTTTCAGGAAACACTCCACAGATGGAGCAACAGACATGTGAGCCCCAGACATGGAATCCCTGAAGCCCCTCCACTCGTGAAGAGGAAACATGTGATTGTGGGAAGTAACGTGGCTACACCAACTAAAGCACGGAAACGAAATTCAACAAAACTCTCAAAATTTTAAAACATTAGAATCACGGGATCCAGAAGTACTGGAATCTAGAAACACATGACTCTTCGAAACAACGGAATCCAGAAACAGAATCTCCCCCCAGCGGAGGGAGTCCAGTGAGAGAAACTCTACCAACAGATGAGCAGAGAAATGGAAGAACGGTCCAGAGGAAAACGAGTGAGCATCCATTTAACGAGAGATACGGACGAGTCAGGAAATGTTCTGAGACAAACTAGGAACATTTTGTCTAGGTTCAGGTAGGAACAGTGGAAATGGGTTGCAGGGTCAAAATGGAGTTAAAGGGGGGAAAGCTCATCAAGTGTGATTATGAGAGACTAAGATAAATTGCTCTAACACTTGTAATGATAGACGTGATAATACTGATGATACTGAAGGGTCCTTGGGCAAGACACTGAACCCCTGACTGCTCAGGGCCTGCCATGAAATGGGGACCTACCCAGGGTGCTTCCCTGCCTTTCACCCAATGAGCTCTGGGATAGGCTCCAGCATGACCCCACCACCCGACTTCGGCTAAGCAGTTGACGTTGGATGGTGGACGGACGGATAATAATAACAATGCATTATTCCTATTCATGAAGAGGTTTTCATAAAAGTTGCAAAGTGCTTTTATGTGAAAATATTTTTTTCTCGCACTTTCTTAACTTCTTCTCTTAACTGTAACATGAACCAGACATGACCTCTTTTTATGCTGTGGTTAAACTGACCAGATTTCTTTTTTTCTATTCCAAGTTTTTAAAAAAAGCATTTAAAATACTTTCTTCACGACACACACATGGAACACATATGATACACATGGTATATGGGATACTTTCAGCACGATACACACTAAGTGCGCTGAACAGATTATAAAGCAAGCATCTCATTGTGAGCATCTGCAAGCCCCCCTGCATGTTTAACAGTATTGCATAGATGATGTCTGAGTCATACTGATGTACTGACAAATAGAGCTCGAAAAAAAAAGATTTACAGGTGAAACAGTCTGTACACAGACACAAACACATGCTCGTAACTAGTAGCTTAGAAAATAACCATGTTAACATCCAAAACACATTCCGAGAACCTCAGCCACGGTTAAAAGAATCCAGGAAGAGACACCATCTGCCCCAGCGTTCCCTGAGATGAGGGTAAATATGTGTCACAGAGAGTTGAAGCAGTTTATCTGGACATAATGTCTTCAGATGAACTGATTCAACTTCCTGGGATTTCCTTGCCTGGATCACCGAGGATGCCTCAAGGCATGTTAAGTATGTGTTTGTGCATGTGTCCCTCCATCTTTCTGTTTGCTGTTAGAATATGTGGAAGCAGATTAGAATCAGGCAGAAAACCTTTTTTTTTTTCATATAACCTCAAGTGGTTAAGACTTTTGCAGTTCCAGAGTTGTGGTTGAGGGCAAGATGAGATGTCAGCTGTGCAAAAGTCTCCAATGAACACAAGACATTTTCTATATGCACATATCATGAAACAGAAATCTCCTTCCGACTGCAATCTGAATTTCCCATTGTCACTCAAAACATAATTTGATATAAAGGTTGTGCTGTTGCAAAAGAAATTTAATCAGATTAATTAACTTTAGTGGTTTCCCTGTGATATATATAGTACAGTACATATCTCTCTCCCTCTCTCTGTATGTGTGTGTGTGTGTGTGTGTGTGTGTGTGTGTGTGTGTGTATATCTGAGTAACAAGTTAAAAAATATATTAGAAGTTAACCGTTTCAAATTTGTTTTTCACAGCTTTATATGAAGACATGCCCTTGTCTTCATCATCCATCCAGCCATCATCAACTGCTTACCATAAGTCGGGCCACATTCATCATAGTAAATACAACTGCTGTACATTATAAGCAATGACCAGCATAAATCTGACAAACAGTAATACTGCTATCAGTTGCAAATAGAAAGGAGGGTTCAGATTTGTGTATTGGTTATCATACTTCATTAGATGGGACAGTGAAACATACTGAACTTTTTAGGGCGGGGTGTAGACATAGGAGCAGTGAACAGCTACAGTATCCGGGCAACAGCTCCGTGTTCAACATCTTGCTCAAGGACACTTCAACACACTTTCTGAAGGAGTTGGGGATTCAACCGGTGACGCTCTGAATACTGGATGACCCAATCTACCTCCTGAGCCACGCTGCTCCTAGCAAAGGTTGTCAGATTCAGCCCAGGAGGCTTAAGCCAGCCTGGATACCAAGTCATCCAGCAAAGCCAACATGAAGACATCCAGTCAGTTATTAAAAAAGTATCCTTATCCAGATAGCATGAAGGTGTCAGCCCTGGCCACGTCTCCACTTGTTTCCATACGGTATTCTTTTCCCCTGTCTCTCCTGTTTTCCCCTGTCTGTCTCCGTCTGTGTGTGTGTGTGGCCATGGGCATGGTTTCCTTCCCTAGCACTCCTGGTTCCCTTCTCATAGTGGCTCATTCACCTTACCCGCCCAGCCTGCACACCTGGCTTCCATCAATTCAACAGTATATCTATTCCCGTTTTCCACCCGCTCAATGCCAGATCATGGTTTCAACCACTGTGGTAGTCTCTCACACTCAGCCACTCTGCAGTGGTACATTCAGGGTTATTCATCATGTTTGCATTTCCTGTATTAACCGTATGTCCTTGTGCTTCCAGGATTACTGCCCTCCATGTCCCCTGCCTGCCCGTCTCATCTATTCACTTATCCTCTGCCAGCCATGCTCACATCCTCATCCGTCTGTCTGTCCAGCTCAGTCAAGCTCACCTCTCTACTTTCTGCCTTCCCTGCCATTCTCATTCCCCTCTACTCCCAAAACAAACCCCTATTATACTATTCAATTCCATTGTCTGAGTCTGTGCATGGGTCCACCTCTACTGACATTAAAAGGGGCCAGTATTATTAGTGAATGTCAATCTTAAAGACTGATCAATGAAAATGAAATATATTTTCAGAAAGGATCAGTTATGCTGTAGATTTGTTGAATACACACTCGGTGTATGATTTGGAGTACCACAGTTCAGCACACTCTAATGATGCACTGCAGCAAATGGAAAAAAGGTGTAGAATATGTAGCGTGTAATATATATAATATCTATGTTTTGTGCATTTAAATTATTGAATTCAGAAGAACACACTGAAGCCTCTCTAATTACAAGCCTCTGCATAGAGTACTGTATTCATGCCAGGCAGGATGAAACCATCCTGTTTGACATCTGGTTGTCCATACATGGTCTCTGCAAGTAATGCAGATGTTCAGAAAGAATTAAGACTGTATATATGCACCTATATGCCCCACACCAAAAATATCATATAGGTCATATAGATAACAGGTTGAGCCAGGCCACATTTTGTATCCCTGAATTCAGGGTGGAGTAGGTCTTCATAGGGCAAGAGCCCCAAATGAGATCACATTTTCTGAGCACATCCTGGGGAAACATGCTGGGGCCATAAAAACACATTTGCAAAAGGAGGCACAAGACATGTCTTTGGCATGGTATGTCTGAAAGATGATGAATCACATTTAATCAGTGATGTGTTTGTCTCAAATGATGCAACACTAAGTTGTATTTTTAAATTGAAAGGTGAGGGGACTGTTGAGGGATTTCACTATGAAAGGGGCCACAAATACGAGTAGTTATGTAACCCAGTTGCCAGAATAGAATGTTGGCATATACGTGGACGTTCCTAATCCTGTCCTTCTTTCACTCCCAATGTCAATCTTAGCATCTTCGACTCCGCAACTCCACCTCCTGTCTTTTTGTCAGTGCTGCTGTCTCCATCCATGCAACACAGCTGGTCTCACTGCCATCTTGTAAACCGTCTCTATCACTTTTGCTGGTACCATTCTGTCACAAATACCCCCTGACACTCTTCTTCACACACTCCACCCTACCTGCACCCTCCTCCTCACTCCGTGTTACTTTGACTAGCTAACCCCAAATAGTTAAACTCGTTGACCTTCCTCGCCTCTACTCATTGCATCCTCATATTATTGTCCTCCCTCTTGTTCACTCCTACGTATTTCATCTTGCTCCTACTGACTTTCATTCATCTCTCCAGTGCATGCCTCCTCCACCTCTGCAGGTTTTCCTCCGATGGCTCTCCACACTCTTGCTACAGATCACGTCATCCACAAACATCACAGTCCATGGAGACTCCTGCCTGAGCTCGTCCATCAGCCTGTCCATCACCATTGCAAACAATAAAGGGCTCAGAGCTGATCCTTGATGTAATCCCACCTCTACAATGAACCCATCTATCATTCCTACCCGACACCTCACCACTGTCACACTGCCCTCATACATCTCCTGCACCACTCTTCCACACTCCTCTGCCACTCCTGACTGCCTCATCCAGCACCACACCTTCTCTCTCGGCACCCTGTCATAGGCTTTCTCTGCATCCACAAAGACACTATATAACTACTTCTGACCTTCTCTATATTTATCCATCGACATTCTCAAATATTACATCTGTGGTGCTCTTTGGTGACATGAGATAACACTGCTGCTCACTAATCACCACCTCTTTTAGCCCAGCTTCCACTATTATTTCCTATAACTTCATGCTGCATGCTTGCAGTCTCTGATCCCTTTCAGACCACGCCTCCTGCATAAGATACAGCCGTGTGCACTTTCCTCCACTTATACTTCACCCTGTGTTCCTCCCTCTTCTTCAAATATCTATTCACCACAGTCATTTCCATCCATTTCATGAAATCCACCACCATCTGTCCCTTCACATTCCTCTTCTTGGTATCATACCAGCCCATCACCTCTGTTCATTTCCCAAACATAACCATTGAAGTCCGCTCCAATCAACACTCTGCTCCTTGGGAACACTTTCCACCACTTTATTACACTTTTAACTCACTCCATAATTCTATCCCCCCCCGCCTGCACACAGGATCTGTGTTGAGGATGTGTGTTCGCTCTTCTGGACACAGACCAGGAAGCCACCAGGCTGCCAGGATAGCATGTCACCCTACTGTCTCCAAGTCTATGCTGACCAGCTCACCTCGATCTACACACTGGTGTTCAACAGGTCACTGGAGCTGTTTTAAGTCTCCTCCTGCTCTAAGATCTCCACTATCATAATGTTATGACAGGTTTAGATAACTTTAGGCCCATTGCCCTAACATCTGCGGTCATGAAATCCTTCAAGAGACTGGTGTTGGCCCACCTGAGAAAAATCACAGGCCCTTGCTTAACCCCCCCCGCTGTTTACCCACTGAGTAACTAGGTCAGAAGACAAAGTCAACATGGGATTGCAATATATCTTCCAACAACTTCCCCAAGGTCATATGCAAGGGTCTTATTTGTGGATTTCAGCTCCACACATTCAACACCATTTTCCCAGATGTCCTCCACTCCAACTTCATCCATCTCACTGTAACAGCCCCCACATCTTGCCAGTGGATTAACTATCTGGAAGAGAGCATGTGCAAAACTGGAGATGACAGTGGACTTAAGGAGATCTTCAACACTGCCCCCTGACACCACCATCATACCCAACAGCAAGGTGTCTGTGGTGGAAACGTACAGATTTCCAGGATCTATGATCTCCCAGGATTTAAGGTGGACATCCAACATAGACACAATAGTTAAAAAGGCCAAGAACTCCCAACTCGGCTCTGCTCTGCAATAATCCAATCCTTCCTCTGCAAATCCATCACTGTCTGTTTTGGATAGGCCACCAAACAGCACAGGGACAGACTTCCATAGACAGTTTGGTCTGCAGAGAAAGTCCTTGGCACCAACCTGCCCTCCATGTAAGACTTGTACATCTCCAGCCAGGGAACAAGCAGAGATCACTGCAGACCTATCACATCCTGTTCAAAACCCGTTTCAACTCCTCTCCTCTAGTGAGCAGTATGAAGCACTGTACACCAAAACAAGCAGATATAAAAAGTTTCTTTCCAGGGGCAGTCATGCCAATGAACACTTAACATCATCAAATTCCAAAAATTATAGCATACTGTACATTGTATGTACACTATTATGCTGTCATGTCAATCTACCTCTGGCATGTATGTAACCCGCTAATATCCATTTCATTATCTCCAAGAAATTCTCTGCACTATTGTTTTATTACCATTTATTTTCACCTGTAGATAGTTGATCCTTGTGCATATATCTGAAGATTTTTGTTCTTATTCTATATGAAGTGCTTAAGAGCCAAAGTCAAATCCCATGCATGTGAAAACCTACATGGCCAATGAACTGATTCTGAATTCTTCCTTCTCTTCCATCTTACACCCAACTTGAGGAGCATGGTCACCGATGGCGTCATCTGTGATGAGACAAGATCATCTTGTACATTTCCAACTGTGAATTAATCACTGTCCAACACTCTTCCCCTCCAACACTCAACAGACTCTTCCTTCAGAATCGGACCTACCCAATTTATCTTCCCATCTGCACCATGGAAGAAGAGTTTGACCCTACCTCTGATGCTCTGTCCCTTAGCCCCACTCAACCTGGTCTCTTGTACACAGTATATCTACCTTGCTTCTCACCATCATAGCAGACAACTCTCCCCCTTTACTAGTCATAGTGCAAACATTCAAATTTCCAATTCTTGCCTCCACACCCCTACCGTTCCCTCCTCTTGCTTCCTTTGGAGATCCCTTTCCCTCTCTCCTTCACCAAACACTAGAATAATGTCAACCGGCACCCTGCTGGCAAACGGTAAGGTTAGGGTAGCGATGGATATTAACCCAGACTTCAACCGGGTCGGTGTGGAAATCTGATTTATGAGCCGCATATTTTGCAAAAGTTTTACACTAAATGATCTTCCCGATACAACCTTCCACATTAGGCACAGCACTAAGAATGCTTAATATAACCTCAGTGGTCGAGCTAAAGAATCCTAAAATAAATTATATTAATATTCCGGCAGCAGATACCAGCCTCTTGGTGTTATTTTACAGTGCACATCTACTGTAATTCATTTTAACAGCATGACTGCATATTAAATTACAGTATATTGTATATACACACAGATAGGGGTGGCATGGCTCAGTGGGTAGAGCGGTTACCTGGCGATCGGAAGGTTACAGGTTTGATTCCCGGTCCTGAAGAGAGGCATGTCGAGGTGTCCTTGAGGAAGAAGGTGTTCCCCAAACTGCTCTGTCCTGTGATAGACTGGCGACCTATACAGGGTGTCCTCTGCCTTTCACCCAATGAAAACGGAGATGGGCTCCAGTTCCCCCGCGACCCGATTTCGGATAAGCGGTTGACGATGGATGGATGTACGTGTACACACACACACACACAGCTCCCACTGAACCCTTAATGAGTCCGAGACAGGGCTACACTTCCTCACCACATGTGAAAAATACAGATAGACAAGAGAAACACATTTCAAACTATTGGAACAAAAAAGAAAAGGTTTCCTTGATTTACTAGAGGAAGAGAAAGTACAAGTACTACTAGGGGAGAAGCCACACAGCTGATGGTTAGCAGCAGCCTATGTCGCTGCATGCCATTAGATGAGGGACAGTGAGTGACAGTCAGTTGACACATGTTAATATGCTTAACAATGATCTATTGTCTTATTTAATTCTTTGTTCTTTAATACAATGTTTATTTTCTGTATTCTGTTGGTGTGTTTTCTGGTTCATATTTGCAATATTAATCTATAAATGTCTGCTTTGGTGATATGTAAAAAAGGTACATCATACCAATAAAGCCCTTTATGAATTTGAATTGAAAAAGGAAAAAACAATTAGGAGAGGACTTCACTGCAGCATTTGACTGGTATCCTCAATCATGGATGTCAAGTCCCTGTAAAACAAACAGCAAAATTTAACAATAGTGTCAATGGTAACAAGTAGAAATATTAAAGACTAGTGTGGGGAGGGCCTCTGGTGGCATAGGGGGCTGTGCCGTTTCCAACCACGGCTAGAGGTCCATAATTAGTGGGTCATAATTGGCCAAGCCTCACATGGATATAGGGGTTAGGTTGGATAAAGTATTCTGGGTTCACTTGTGTACCGACTGGCTCTCTGACTACTAGTGCTAACCTGCATTTCAGGGATGGGGTTTCTGGCTTCCTTGTACTGAGAGATCCACAACTTGGGATCTTTATTCTGGATCTGAGACAAAGAGATATTGGCATCAATAGAAAGATTCAAGAATAGTTCTGCAGTCATGTGCGTACCAGTATGTCCCTTTGAAATGTTTTTATGCACATTTAGAATGGCCACTGAAAAAGCACCTTGACCGTGCTACACTAGAACATTCCATGAAAATCAGTGCAAATACTTTTTTTTCAAATAGAACCTGGCACTCTGACTTCTTAAAGGCAGGAGATAAAGTGATAAGACTACCTGAAGATGGCTTACCCGTCCAATAAATTCAAGGAGTTTGACTTTTGACACTTCACACTTTGCACGCTGACCCCAGCAGAAATTATATTCCACTGGCTCTGTGTGGGCGACTGGAATCAATTCCAGATATCTGGACACACACAGTTGAGAGAAAAAAAAGTTGCATTTGAAACCTGCTTTGAAGACGGACTTATCTTGCTACATGTTCAAAGTTCAATAGCTTCCATTTTCATTTTGCAACAAAGATGAAATTCCAATTGTGTCAGCCTCAAATGGTGCATATAGAATAAAATGACAGAGCAGAGAAAAAATATGAAGTATCAGTAATGAAAAATACAGTCTAAATAATTAACATAAATTATAAGCAATACAAAGTAAAATGTAGGTCACAAAAACTGCACTGCTAATATTCTTTCTGATATTTCAATTTTTTTAATATATATGTATTTTTAGATGCAATTAGCAATGGAGTCAATGTTGGTCCAGCAATGTGATGATACTGGCATGGTTCTCTTCTACACTCCTGCTGGTCTGTGGTGTGGTATAAACCAGAGTCTATGGTCTGACAGAAACTGTCTCTGAATGCACAAGCATTACACACTATGGACATAGAACACATTGTATCCGTGGGTTAAACATGCAACCTCATTGTTACTGATCATCTGATTTGGGACTACTGGGGCACTGAGCCAATGTACATGAAAATAGGGCAAGATAGAGGGAATTGAGAGGTTACCCAACTAAGTAGATTATTTCTCCATTTTAACAGATGATAGAATACTGATTGAAAGTGAATATCCCACCAGAAACTGCATTGAACGTCATTTTGTTTTAGCATGGACTGTGTGAACTCAGATGGGAGGATTTAAGAGAAAGGAAAGACAGAAGGGCCTCAACAAAACCTAGGAACACTCCTTACTTAGATCGCACAAACGTATCCATGATCAATTTCTTCACATCACCAAACACTTTATCGTTCTCTCTACAATGAAAATAATAACAGATTATTGTTATACAATATGGTAAAAAATAGTATAAAAATATTGTATTCACATCAGTAATGAGCTCTACAGTCTGTCATCAATGACTAATGAAAGATAAAGAATGGACCATCTTACCCGTAGACAATCCATAGTTTCTCGAGTATATCCATAATGACAGCTGAAGCACAAAACATGATCAGACATTTTTTTCATACATAAATGAGTCTCCATATCAGGACAGAAGTATGAAGACAAGAAAGGGGTGATTAGATAGATTCATTAATCAATCAATAACAGGAGATTTCAGATAACTGTATCACTGACCTTCCCCGACAGCCCCTCCTTTCATGAAAATAACACTCAAGATCACTAGGAGTAAACCCATATTTTTGTCACTGTTGCTTCTACAGAAGGAGAAACAAAAAGCATATTAGCACATGAAACTAAAAATAAATTCAGTTCATGAGTAAATATTAAGCATGGGAAATGTGAAAGAAATGTGGCTAAATCACTAACCGGAACCATTTGTGGCATTAATGCCCGTGTGATGTGTTATACATGCAAATAAGACACTCACATGCTCATGGGGGCTCCCTCGACTGCCTCCAGTTTATTGATCAGTATGTACACATTCGATTTTTTATCAATTTCCACCACTTTGAGTCCAAAAACCTGCTCACCAGATTGAAAAGAAAAAGCCAGAGTCAGAATTTGTTATCTTGCCCATTTAATTTCCTCTATTACCTGGAATCTAACTCGGTGCTTTTATTGCATAAAACTTAATAGTTTGGTTGCTGAGGTTTTTACTTAGTGTGCCTGGTAAATGGAGTCATTTCCTATACCCCAGTTTTCTAGTGTGCTTCTTGCATAGTCAGACAAATAGTAAGTTCATTGGCACCTGTAACAAATGTCATCTAGGATCAATAGGAGCGCCTCTCAAAAAAGGTAAATGCATCTTCTCTGAGGCCAGTTGATCAGAGCAATTTCTTTTTTCTTGTTGGTATAGCATTAATTATATTTAAGTAAATGCCAAATCCTGAAAAGTGCATCATAGTTTTTAACCATCTTTCCATAAAACCCATATCCATCTTCTTTGCCACAAGACAAAACTTACATCTTCTTGCATTGTAGACAATGGATATGTATATCACAGAAACCATTCATAACTACTGTCCAATATTTAGCATTGTTTATGCACTTGTGAAATTTGTTCTCTGCATTTAACCTATCTTATTGTATAGGAGCAGTGAGTAGCTGCAGTGCCCAGGGACCAACTTCAGTTCTTTTTCCTTATTGCCTTGGTCAGGGGAGATGGGAGGACTATTAACCCCAATATGCATGTCTTTGATGGTGGGAGGAACCCAAAGAACCGGGAGGAAATCCACAGACATCATGAGAACACAGAAACTCCACACAGAAAAGACATGGAACAACCTGGGGTTTGAACCCAGGACCTTCTTGCTGCGAGGGACAGTCTGGGTTCAAACCCAGGCCACTGTGCTAACTAGGCGAGGCTAATCAATTTTTTGTTTTATCAGCTAGGCTATTAATCAGCTTTGGTGATCACAGTAGCTCAATGGTAGAAATTACACCTTAAAGTAAGGCGTCATGGGTGCAATCACCTCATGGGGCATCAGGTTAAAAATCCAGCCTTAATAACCCATGCTTGAGTGGTCACTCGACTAGAAAAGTGCTATTTAAAAAATGACCCCATTCACCATTTAGCTTCAGAGAGGGTTTGTTTCCTCTTGAGATGAGCCACTAGCAATACCAATAGACAACTGAGCTGGCTAGAATAAACCCACTGTTCAACATACCTTCAAATTACTAAACATAGACGTAAAAAGGTATCCAAGACTTTGTTTGACTATGTAAGTAGGAAAACAGTAAAACCTATCTTTCAGGAAGATAAAGATTAAAAAGTAATGAGTTGAGAGAAAATACAAAGATAAAAATTAAAAAGAATATAAATGATTAGACCTCTAAGAATATTGAAATACTGGCTAAATGTGTGCAAACAAATGGAGACTGTATGACAGTTAAATACCTCAAAGTACAAAAGATCACCATGAACAATGCAATTACTGAGGTGTAGAGGGAGTGGCAAAGGTTTTAAACAAAATATAACAGACTTTCTCAATCAGCAAAATTTACTTTTAATCCTCAGTTTAGACTGACCTCTTCGAAGGTACGCGTTGCTCTCTTTAAGATCACATTGAATATCTTCCCAGAATCGTTCGATATATGTTTCACAATGTCTGGATGTGGAGAGAGGGAGAAGACACAATAAATGTCTTGCGTGCATGTGTGTGTGTGTGTGTGTGTGTGGTCAGGTAGAATAGAGTGAAAGAACATTTAGCACTTGAATACTGAATACACCATCCTGAATGTTAACAGTAAGATATTAAGGTACAATGCTCGAGAAGCTTATTTGATTACTTTTATAAATCATCTTCAAAAAGCGTGAAACATTTACGTCATATAAATATCATTTATGTCACACTGGTGCTGGTTGCCTTGTTGCTAATGGTATCTCCATGCCATTATCTCTATATGTGTTGATCAGCTATTCTCAACTTATGCGTGTTGCATGCAGGAGGAAATGTACACATCTTGATAAGGATAGTTTTTTGAGTTTTTTTAAGATTGCATGATAACTTTTAATTAGAAGCAGGGTTAGCATCGGGGCATATGAGATTGGGTGAGCATTCAAGTTTCATAAGAGGTCTTTTCAGGTAGCCTCGCAGCACTAGTATTATTACTTATATGCTGCATAAACAAGAAAAAGGTAGCAACAGAAAAAGCTTGGTCTCAGATGCTTTAAAAACCCCACGGTTTTCAAAATCATTCCACTTAAAGCACCAACTTCTCACCATCTACCATCAAATCATTGTATGGATAGCTTTAAAGATTTAGCTTGGGCAAGCTGCCATGGTTGCATCTTCTTCACTAGCATTGGTGCTAGCCTGCTGCATCGAGTCAGACATGGCGTCTGATTTTGCAGGTCTTTTTATCCTTTGCTGGTGGTTTTGGTGCCATTTGAACTATTACTTTAGACCAAAAAAATGTGACTTAAATGCTGTAAAGGTTATCTGGTTACTTTAATCCCGAACATTCTGGAGTCTTATCAATATCGGCACCATGGTGGTTAAATTAAAAGTAAGGTGGTTAAATTGAATCTTTATATTCCTGTTCTTTATCAAAATGCCTAATCAAAAGTGATAATATTCAATAGACTGAAATTAAATGTTCTATTGTGAATTTTGTTCAGGTATTCACTCAGCACTACTAGTTACCTCAATGTTTTGCATTTTTTATATTCAACACCATTACAAGGCAACTCTACATGCGTGTGAATCTATGTATGTACATGTACCACACCTGCTCTGCGCAAAGGCATCTTATGTTGGTCCTTCATCAGAAAATACTGCACCATCTCAGCTGTCTTATGGGGAAAAGAGACTAAGTGAGTGAGGGGCATTGGTGAAAATTATCTAATTCCATGGAACATTTCCTCTGTAATGTATGTGTGTTACCTTTTTCTCTAGCTCATCAGGGGTTATATTGCTTAGAATTTTCTGGACTTTCGCTGAATGAGCCATGTCATCATCATCTTCATCCTGAGTTGGCAATCTGTCAGAGCTCTAGAAACCCACATACCCTTTGTTAATACTATCTTAAGTGTAACCACATGTTCAAAATAGACATTGTAAATTTCTTGAAATGTATCATAGCCCTGTTAGTAAAGCTGGGCTCATTTAGCTGATCTGCCCAGCCAAGGAATAGAGAAAATGAAGTCCTCACAAAACATCCCAAAATAGGACGAATCAGTTCATTTGGACACAACATTTTACCGAAATAAATATCTCATCACTCATACATATCTACAAGTCATGACCCTTGCACTTAAAAGCATACATTTTATTGGTCTGTATGTGCTGGAAGGCCCAAACCCTGGGGGTGACCAATTTTTGGCACAGCACGTTTAGAGGTTTGAAAATAACCAAGATGTGGTGTTTGGAAAATGAGTATCTCAACAGTGCTTAAACTCCAACCACATATGGAATCGCCACCGTTTTGTTTTTGGCTGTTGTCCTCCTCTCCTCTGTCTGTTTGGGGGATCTTCCTGGCTTTGACAAACACCCAGTTAGGATAACCCCATTAGACTTGGGCCTGGTCAATGTCAGATTTCTTCCCTTTCCCAGCTGCTGTGTCAGTGGGGATGATGTCAGCTCAGGATACAGTGTCCAGAAGATTACTGGTTTGTGCTGATCAGTATGTGCAAATTTACGGTAAACATCAATAATCAAACGTCCCCTATCAGTAATTGCAACATCACAGTCTAAGAAGGCTAAGTTTTCATTTTTCTCATCCTCCCAGGTGAACTTGATATGGTTGTCCACCAAATCAGTCATTATCTTACAATCTGTGATTGAAGTTATTCCCAAATCCTATTTGAATAGTACAGGTGGCCATTGAGAAAAGTAGTCAATGGCTAATTCGCATATGAAAACATCATTGGTTTAAGTCATTATGCAGCTGTATCATTTATATAATGGTGGGGATACCTGCAGTCATATTTGACTGAAGATGTCAACTGTGTGAGTGATTAAACATCTCTTCCAATAAAATGTTGTGTCCAGGTGAACTCATTCAACTTTTTTGTGATTTCATTGCGTGAATTATCAAGCATGTAACAATGAGATTAACAATAAATGCAATCTGTCTATTTGTCCATACTGTATATAATGTACATATTTCCCACCCTGTTGAATCTTGTCTATGCTACATGTTATTTCTAGATGTGATATCTCTGTTACTGTAATCTACACTGGCTGCTGTTACACCGCAATTTCCCCCAGTGGGACTAATAGAAGAATATCTTATCTTATGTATAAAAGAGATTCCCCCCAAAAAAATAATCACTTTTTCTTACTTGGATAGGTAATTTATTAGTTCGAATAAACCGAATCATTTTAAAATGTCATGTCAGATTAGAGTTTCACTATCATAGAAAGCTAAAAGCCATTTCATGACTGTTACCATAGCCAAATTTTTCCTATCTGCTTTTATTTTAAGCATGTGCCGACTGACGTGCAAATGTAACGTTCATACAGGGGCTGGCGAGCCTCCATGAACGTAACGCGTTTCTAGAGCTATCCTTGAATGACAAAAAGGACAAGGTAAATGGTAAATGCACATTTTTCTACAGCATTAAGACTATAGAAAGAAGCCACGTCTTAGAACTTGGATACAAAATAGACATGAAATGAATTTGTTTTGGATGTATCTAAAAAGTTAACAGCTATATCATTAATGAACATGTTTGTAAGCATGTGTCTGTCTTACTTGAGGTACCGACGCCTCGTCGCTCGGAATTGACCTTTTTGATTTTGACTTCCTCTTCGATGCCATAGCGGGAGTTTCTCTGGTTTCTCTGATGGGAAAAATATAGAAACCGGAGGTTATTGCATTTGCAATGGAAAGCTTCTTTTCTCGTGTCCAAACTTGATGTCTTAAAGCAGAATAACACGACTCAGACTGTTGAAACTACTTCGTGCTAGCTGTTGCTCAGAGAAGTTATCAAACCAAAACTTCCCAATTCACCAAAATGTGAACAGAATTCACCTGTGTGGTTCAAACTTACTATTTGGTTAATAATCAATCTTCTCTACGGAAAACACTCGTTTGGTTGTTAATGGAATATAAATTTACTCAGCGAACACCTCCTTCGAACAGCCACGTGGGAACCGGAAGTATGGTGTGTTCAAACTAATAGGGTTTTATTTCTTCTTCGTCTCCTTCGTCTGCTTCTTGAGTTTTAGGGTAGGTCGTGGAGCCGGAAGCAAAGGAGGGGGCTAGGTGGCGCTAGACACCCCTGATATATGATTGGCCACCACTAAAATATTTCACTCACCACTGGTCAATGTACTGTTTATAAAGTTGGGAATGCTTGAATTCAGCTCAGACTGACGAAGTCACCTGGTGAGTGACTAAACGTAAACGACTAAATGTAGATCGTATATGTGTGTGTGTGTGTGTGTGTGTGTGTGTGTGTGTGTGTGTGTGTGTGTGTGTGTGTGTGTGTGTGTGTGTGTGTGTGTGTGTGTGTGTGTGTGTGTGTGGAAAAGCAGTAAAGTTTTGGAATGTCCAGTCAGCAGCAGGCTACAGGAGAAGGAGCA
>OMLC01035674.1:0-19684 GCA_900302585.1 Regalecus glesne
TAAATAAATGATAGTGTAGCCTGTTCAAAACAAGACTAGGTAGAAGTACACATAGTTGTATTCCTACCCCTTTTAACTATTCATCATGAATTACAGTTTCATGGTTTATAGTTTTATTCTATTTTTAATTATACGTATAAACATTGTACCTCTATATAATCCAATACATTAAGTGAAGTCAAGTTAATACCAAGCCCTTGTGTCTGGGATTTCCCAGCCTGGCAAAGGAAAGGATGAGGAGCCGTTCTGGTCATGTCGCAGCATTCTGACATGAGACGTGTCCTCAGCATATAACCCATCCTATTGCACAGGAGCAGTGGGCAGCTGCAGCGGCCGGGGAACACAGTTAGTGGGTACTGTGCCTTCCTCAAGGACATTTCAACATTAGTCCACCAGAAGGGAATCGAGCCAGCGACATTCCAATTACGAGATGAACCCGCTCCACCTCCTGGGTCATGTCACTTGTAGGGACAGTACGGAGTATGATGGCATGTGGCATGGAGTGACACAGTACACATGTCAAGTAGAGACAATAGCAGCGAGCGGTGGAGCACATCAGCCTCCACCCTCACCTCCTGAACAACTGCATCCGCTCGATGAGGACACCACGACGGATCCACGTGTGCTGGGACGTTTATGAGATATTTGAAATGTGACGGCAGCAAATGTTTGAACAAGCAGCTCCGGGGTGGGCCGCAGACGACAGAACAGTTTGTGAGCTTTAATGAAATGTTACGGTCCTCTGCAGTGGAAAAGCCCAACATCATTACACCATGCCGAGGCAAGCACGTGCACTCGTTACTATGCTGCAAACACACACACACACACACACACACATACACACACACACACACGCTCACACACACACACACACACACACACTAGCAGCACCAGAGGATGACAGAGGGCCACTTTTCCCTTCACAGCAATAGTGAAATGTCACTATTCTGATATGCACACCCTAATGAGGACGTATCTGTTATGGTGGAAAGGGTTCATCAGCTCTTCAAGACAACGTAATGAAAGATCGGAGGCCGTCCCTCTGGGGAGGGAGCACGGACACCAACGACTTCTGATGTTTGTTTTCCGATTGTGTGTCTGTGATGGAGCAAATATCCCCGACACACATGGTCTGAGGCCATCTTAAATGGCAGGGTGTACCAAGTGGAGGAGAAGATGACTGCTCTTTAGACTGGAAGGAGGAGTCCCTCCCTGTGTCAGTCATCGCCTCAGCAACGTCTTCCAGGGAAATTATTGTTTTGCCGCTAATCTGGCTCTGACCCTCTCCCAATCCCTTTCACAACCCTGGCATCGGTTGCCAGTCTATCATTCCAAGACTCCGGATAGGCACGGAGCCCAGCTTCCTCCGCTCCCCACAGAAGCGTCCCCTTCTCCCCCTTCCCCGCATCCCAGACAGAATGGGTATACATCCACAAGTGAGTCTAGCATGGATGAGATCTGTGTGGGCAGATAGGAGGTTTGGCACCGCCTCGCCGACACCTTATTGCCACGCTTGGAGGATGAATATCACCATGGGCGCTAATGTTGAGAGATGCCACCATAGATTCCTCCCCGAGACATCTGGATTCCCAGGTGCCCGCCCGCCGTTCCACATTTCAGCTGCAGGAAGCCAAGAGTTCCAGTGGATGCCAGGAGCCCCGCGACTGCCGCCAAGCTCTGTTGAGGCTTATCAGCTCCAGCACAACCCTTCATAGGCCTATTCACCTCCATCAAAGCTGTTATTTAGCTAACCAGTCAAGATGGCGGATAGTTCTGTGGTCCAATTACCCAGGATGAGTCTTCCATCTTTCCCTGCCAGATGCCCCCCCCACTCCCCGAACCCCAATTTCCCCACATCCTGCCCAGCTGCTCTGGCGCCGCTCCCCTTCCTTAGCATGTGTGGAGGGGAACACTTGTTTCCTAACAGAGGGGCTCTATCACAGTCAGCCCAGTGTAAAAGGACTATTAATGAAAGCCATGGTGGTGATGTTCACACGGTGATCCGATGCCTCGTACATCCAACTCTAATGAGGGCTCTGGAGGAGTCTGTTAAAAATGTTGAGATGCAAATCATTCGCTACCTACTTAACGGCGTCATGTGACTCAACTCGGTCATTCTGCTGGAGTCGTTTAAGTTGTCTTTTGATCAATTCAATTTATTTCCATCAGAATGTGTTGACGCTGAAGTCGTGAATACACCGCTTTACATCTAAAATGCTCCATCATGTGTTGGGCCGGTAACTTTTAAAATGTAGTCTATTACATTTTTTCCCCTAACTCTAACCTTAACCCTAACCCGTAGTTGTAATCCTAACCCTAACCCATAATCCTAAACTAACCCAAAACCTAAGCCTAACCCATAATCCTAACTCCTAATCCTAACCCTAAACCCAACCTGCTTTTCTATTCCTAACCCCAAACCTCCCCCTTCTTAAATATAGTAACAACAAAAGATGCTCCCCTCTAATAGTTCACTTTTCAATTCACAGTTTTCTTAACATTGTGGCAATACTGCAAGCAGACAGTAAGTGGACTTGCCTAGGCAGGATTAAATAAATGATTTGACTCTCCGTCATTATTACTTTGTACTGACACAAAGGTGCAGGAAACCTGAGAAGATGGGAAGAACAACAGGCCAAAAAGCAGCCGTAAAAAGTATATGTTGTCCTCTTTAGAAGGGGGGGTTTGGTTGATAGGCCATTAAAATGGTCTGGGCTGGATAAATGAGGGACTCTTTTTGTTGTCTCACACTCCTGTATGATGCCAAAACGAATGAATGAATGAATGAAAACACAACATCCAAAATGAACCAGACAACTTACGTGCCAGTATCCACCACTGACATGATCATTGATAGCATGGGGGCAGAATTGAGATGAGTGATGTAGTCCAACGGGAATTTTTGGCATTCCCTAAATTCATTTATTTATTGTTTTTTTGTTTTTAATTTAAACATGTTTTTCCCACTGTTATTTTTTAATTAATGTTTAAATGTATTGAGAAAAATTTAGTTAAAATTCACTCCCTTGGAGTGAGACCCGATCAGCAGTTGGGGTCAGAGGTCGCCGTGAGGCATGAAGCGGAAGGTTTACAAATGAAAGGCGGAAGAGCGACACGCAGAGGGGAGGACAAGCACCTGTGAGGAAAGCACTAGACAAGGTCACGTTATAAGTTAGCTTTGAACGCCAAGTTTAATGCCTACTGCGTTGAATTCGTTTATGAACACACAGACAGTGAGCATTAGATTAATTTTTCACCGTAAGTTTGTAGTGTTTAAATGTGCGTCTGTGAAGAACACGGAAAGAGTCGTCACTGCATAAGACGGGCTAATCGTTGTTAGCTAGCCAAGAGCTTCGGGAACTTTTGCTAGCAAGTAGCCTGCTTGGCTGACCAAGTGCATTATTCAGCGACCTCATTCCGTCCAAGACGTCCCTGCCAGGCTGCGATGACCGTTTGGTCCACCAGCCTCGTCAGGACTGCGCTGCAACGGAGTGGATGAAGACGACGACCAGAACTAGCCGTGAGTTTTATTTTGTTGCGCATTGGCTCGAAGCGGCCATTGTGTTGAAGGTCTCCGCTCATAAGCGACGCTACGGGCCTGAAGCGTCTCGTCTAACTCGTCTCGTCTAAACGCTATTTGTTTAGTATTGGCTTACTTAGTTTACGTTTAAGTGAAACTGAAAGGGTTGGAATATTTGAACTGTGTTTCATTTCGTGAATACTTTAACTGTCAAGTCACATCTATTTCATTTTCCCCATGTGACTCTTTGTTTGTATTTGGTATATGTTTTAATTCACTGAATAGTTAAAATGAACCTTTTTATATGTCATTGGGCATTTTGATTAGCTAACAGTATCAGTAAGCCTTAGCAAGCCAATAATTAAACTGTTTACAGCTACGTAATTTTAGATCGAAAGTATTAAATTCTTAATTACCGGTTGTTTCACGTCATTTCATTTGTTGCATATTATATGGCTACAAATAATGGTTATAAAAAGGGAGTTGAACAAGTAAGGTAATTAAACTCGAGCATTTATCACTTAATGAAGAGAGATCTCTTGCTACATAGGAATTCGGGGAGGGCACTCCATAGTGATGGCCATACACGCTAGGGGGCGCTACATTGAGATGGGAATTAGATATGATACAGTTTGGTGCAATGGAAACACTGAGCAAGAGAGGCAAGATAAAGATGGTTTGGGAAATAGTAAGTTACTGCCAAGAGGAAATGAGAAAGGATTAGATTTATGGATCTGGTGAGGAAGGAAATGGAGATGGCGTCTGTGACAAAGGATGATGCAGAGCACATGAAGGGATGGAGATAAATGATCCGATGGGCCAAGATTTAAGACTAATAGGATTATTTTTAGCAGTAGTTGTATACATACATATGTGTGTTTGTGTGTGTTTTTACATATGTATGTGACTGTACATATGTAGGTGTATATATAGCCACACCTATGTTTGTATGGGTTATATTATGGACATGGATATATATATATATATATATATCTGTGTATATCCCACCACGTAGCTTGGTAAATGTGAGGCATTCCTTGTAAAGCGCTTTGAGTGGTCGTTAGACTGGAAAACCGCTATATAAGCACAAGTCCATATACCATTACGTATTACTAGATACTTTCATTCAAAGTAATTATTTGGTTTGCATTACCACTGTCTGCGTAGAGCGTAATGAGTTACTGATTCCATTACTTTTGTGTTATCTATCCATATATCTATCCATCGTCAAGGGCTTATCGCCAGGTCGCGGAGTACTTGTGCATTACTTTCACTCAAATAACCGCAGAGGTCTGACTAGGCATTATAACATGGAATGTACCATCAAGGGCGGTCGAAGCACAGACGTTTAAGGTTAATGCAGTTAATTGCAAGCCAGTGTTGAATGACATGTATATGCTATCCATCCATCATCATCATCATCATCAAACCCTTATCTGAAATCAGGTTGTAGAGGAACCAGAACATATTTCAGTGTTCATTGGGTTAAAGGCAGGAAGCGCCCTGTACATGTCACCAGTCCATCACAGGTCAGAACAGTTAAGGGAACAGTGTCTTGCTCAAGGACACTTTGACATACTTCTCTGTAAGTGCCAGGATCTACCCTGCAACCCTCCAATCACCAAATAACCGCTCTACCCACTTAGCCATGCCATCCCTTGTACAGCCTAATGAATCTATATAGACATCTTACGTGAAACACTTCTATTGCTGTTTCTATTCAAATCACTTGTGCTTTGTCTTACTATAGAGCTCTCCCTCAGCTTCCCCACACATTAATCACACTTGACTACTGTTTACTGGCCCTTTCCTTTGATAAACTGAAATGTGGGTAGACGTGTTCCAAAAATGGCGAGCAGGACTAAAAGTCCAGAAAAAACAAAGGGGGTTTATGGATGTGGTGAGGGAGGACATGCAGATGGCTGGTGTGACAGGAAGATCCCGAGGACTGGAAGAGATGGAGATGATGATCTTCTGTCATAGTAGGGGAGGCATGGCTCAGGAAGTAAAGCAGGTCATCTAGTCATCTGAAGGTCACTGGTATGATCTCCAGCTCCTCTAGAAAGCATGTTAAAGTGTCTTTCAGCAAGACACTGAAACTAACTGCTCCCCCAGTGCTGCAGCTGCCTACTACTCCTGTACAATAGAATGCAGAGGACACAATTCATTATAGAAATGACCTGACAAAGTGTCCTTCCTTTCCGTCTTCACGGTAACATAATCAGTGTAGTTGTCCTCAATACTATCGTCACTTCACTGGCTCACTGTTCCCTCTGGTCTGCGAAGTTCAGTGTGTGTGCATGCATCCCTAAGAGCTGAGAGATACTCTAATAATGGCCATATTCAAGAAAGACACATGGAGGCACAGGAGAGACATCCCTCCTCTGTTGCTCTCCCTGAGGTTCCTTCCTATCTTTTCTCCCTGCTAAAAGTTTTTTAAGGGAGTTGTTCCTGATCCGATGTGAGGGTCTAAGGTCAGGATGTTGTGTTAGTGTAAAGCCCACTGAGGCAAATTTGTCATTTGTGTTGGAATGTACAAATAAAATTGACTTTATTTGACAGGCTGTGTCAACCTTGTATCCAAAACACATCTCCAAACAGACCCTGTACTCCCAGGTGAATGAAGGTCAGTGAGCTCCTGGCAGGCAAAAGAAAGGTTTCAAGGACACTATCAACACCAGTCTAAAGAAATCCATGCAGGAAAGAGCTGTGCGTTATGTAACTGAACTCCACTGTGCCATAGAGAAAACCTAATTACACCACAAGGAAAGAGAGCGAAAAGCTACACCGCCACTTTCCCCTGTCCACACTGCACCAAAGTCCTGCTCACGGATTAGCCTCTACAGTCATCTGAAGACCCACAAGTAGACAAACCAATAGAGAAGACAGTCATCCTCACTTTGAGTGATGGTGTGGGTGGGTGTGGGTGGGTGCTGGGGTTGAGCCCCGCCGTCATATAAACACAGACCATAGGAGAGAAACTATTGAGACCATGAAGGACAGGAACAGGTATCCCATCCTACAGGAGGTTTCATGACGGTTAGAGCCAATCATGGGCAGAACAGGGTGGGTCTTCAAAATGAACATTTGGTTCAGTGTCTCCAGCTGGTTACCACATATTTTGAGCCACTAGGCTCAAATGTATCTTACTTCTCTTGAATGTATGTTGTCTTTATGTAAGGTCAGTGCTCTAGGTGAGGAAATCACAAAAGGGTGAATCAGTTCATCTGGACAGTTTATTGAGAGAAACGTTTAATCACTCATCTAAGTGACCTCGGTCTCAAGTGACTGCAGGCATCCCCACCCTTCTAAACAATACTGTGGCATAATGACTCAAATCTATCAGTTTCATATGCAGATTGCTATGAGCAGTAATGAGAGTTGTGAAATGAGCATGCACACTATTCAGAGGGTCGGGGAATAGTTGCACTCCCACGGAAAGGGGTGAGTAATATCTTCAGTTGTGTGTTGACAGAAGATCACAAAAAGTGGTGAATCCGTTCAACTGGATCAGAAGTTTATTTGGAAACATTTTGTCACTCACCAGGTGACTTCTTCAGTCTGAAGAAGTCACCTGGTTGACTGGATTCATCTCAGTTGAACGGATTCATCTTTTTTTGTGATTTCCATACCTGGATTATTGAGCATACATCAAGACGTGTTGACTGAAGATGTTACTTGTATGAGTGATGAAACTCCTCTGTCAATAAACGCTGTATCCAGATGAACTTGCTCACCCTTTTCTGTGATTTCCTTACCTAGATTATTGAGCATGCATTATGTGAACTGGCTTTCAATTCACACTGTGCAATACCTCACTCAGATGAAATGTCAGTGTTGTATACTATTATTTGTATTTATATACTTCAACTGTGCATTATAAATATCCCCTTTATGCGATTTTTTTAAAAATGTAACTGCTGATTCAGTTTTTTGTTTTATGCTGAATTTACTGTTCCCAGTTTATAAATTTCACCTTGTTTGTGGATGGGCGGCATGGCTCAGTGGGTAGAGTGGTCGCCTGGCGATCAGAAGGTTGCATGTTTTATCCCCAGTCCTGCATAGAAGCATATTGAGGTGTCCTTGAGCAAGACCCTTTCCCCTAACTGCTCTGCCCTGTGATAGACTGGTGACCTATACAAAGTGTACCCCACCTTTCACCCAATGAGAACGGAGATAGGCTCCAGTTCCCCCGCGACCCGAATTTGGATCAGCGGTTGACGATGGATGGATGGACCTTGTTTATTTTTCTCCTAAATATTTATTCATCATCCCTCCATGTTTGTTTTCCACTTTGCTGCCGTAACTGCAAATCCCCCCTGTGGGACTAATAAAGGAGCATCTTATCTTGTCACGGCATTGTGAGATAGACAGATAAACTCTTAGCCCTGCCCCCCTCGGCTCAGGGGTAGTCTTTCTCTCTTCATACAGATGGTCTCGGTGACTCCCCTTTCAAACCAGCATTCCTCCCTATCAAGGATGTGAACACCATCATCTTGAATGAGTGGCCACAAGCCTGTAGATGGGTGTAGACCACAGAGTCCTGGCCTGACGTGTTGGCTCTCCTGTGTTTTGCCATCCTCTTAGCCAGTGTCTGTTTGGTCTCCCTGATGTACAATAATCGCTAAATCTATGTTACTTGAAAGTCATTAGCGAGTTGATTAAATGTTATTTTGTTATCGTCGATCGCTCCGGACCTCTGACCTTGTAAGAAAATCTGATACGGGTGTTTGAGTAATGACTTTGAGGACCCGTGCTGACGTTGCGTCTGACTGCAGTCATCTCAGGGGCAGTTGTTTTTTCTTTTTGTCAATACCACTTGTTTTATTTTATTGTGTGTTAAAGTTGGCACCCGGGGAAACCGCCCCTGTGGCCCCGCTCTGGCAGGCTTGTCAGTTCCTAAAGCGAGCAGCCTACCACTGAGCCATGGCTCCTGTGCAATAGGATGGGTAGTCACAAAAGAGGTGAATCAGTTCAACTGGATCAGAAGTTTATTCAGATACGTTTCGTCACTCCAACGAGTGACTTCTTCAGTCTGAGCTGACTGCTGTACCCCCCCCATATAAACAGTACATCAGTAGGCTGGGTTCATATGCAAGCTGGGTCATTAACTGCTCATTTCTTGGTAATGAGCACCATTCACAAAGGATTGGGAAATATTTGCAATCACGGCATCGTAAGACTCCGACAGATGTACTCTCAGGACATACATCTAGACAATAGGATGGGTTAAATGCAGAGGGCACATCTCATTGTAGCCATACGATGACCTAAAGAAGTTGCTTTCCTTCCTCATGTTGTATGTAAATATTAGTTTTATTATGTGTTGTTTTGTGTAACCTTTTTGTCCTCCTTTTGTTTCTATAGCAGAATTAATTTAGTAATACTTAACAGCCAAATGACTGATCTCATTACAGTGATTTAAAGGACTGCCATCAAGCCTGACAGGGTCAGACACACCTCTGTTTTTCATTACTCACGGAATGGAAAAGTAAGAGTGAAAAGTGCTTTATTAGCATACAAAAGAACTATGTCTCTCTATCTCTCTCTCTATCTGCCCCCCCTCTCTCTGAATCTGTTTTAGATGTTTTTCTCCAGTGTGAGTTGTAAAGACACCCTGGCGCTGCATTTCTCAGTCTAATGGCTGGTAATTCGTGTTTCATTTGAATGAGAAAATTGCACAATACCAGTCGCAAAGAAGTGACTCATAAAGCCAGTTTTCAAAGACTCATAGTCTCACATGCAGATAATGGGAAGTCCATGAAAGTGTTGTGATTATCGCAATCATCATCAAAAAGTTTACGGCTCGAGGGTAGACATGTGTACTCCTTGTCTCCTTCATCTAGCGCTAGTGTCAATGCATTTGGCAGGTACATTTGGGCCTCATTATTGTGGTGACCCCAATTGCACATTACTTTCTGGTCCTTGCAGTAAAGGTGAATGCCAAAGTGTTTCCCCATGCAGAGTTTAAAGGCAGTAAATCTGAAGCCCTAAACTCCTCTCGGTGGTGCCATGAATCGTCCTGTGTGAGAGACCATTATTTTCAAAAATCCATATTTCAATACTTTTGAGCCTGTCCGCTATTCAAGTCACGCATATGCCTGGAGTGAACTTGTTTACTACACTGTACCTGTTGAAATGTCCTCCTGTTTTTTTTTTAAACCTTCAGATAACCTGATTCAAATTATTTTGAAATATACCTATAATAAATATTCCATGTATTGGTCAAGATTTAGATTCACACATAGGAAATCAATGGAAGATGCTGAGCCCCTAACTGCTCGAGCCCTGCGATGGACTGGTGGCCTGTCCAGGGTGTTTCCCTGCCTTTCACCCAGTGAGTGTTGGGTATAGGCTCCTGAAACCCAATTTCAGATAAGCACTTGATGATGGATGGATGGATGTAGGAAACCAGTTCATCTCCTGGTTCAGGTCACATGTGGGGTTGTGTGTTCAGAAGTTTCTCGATACAACACCCGCTGAATGAACACACATCAAGATGGAATTATTTCCCAGAAGGACGATTATATTCTGCAAGAATCACTATTTGAAGGATCTGCAACAAATAATGAGAAAGACTCTGAGACAGAAACGTGGATCAAATGAGAATCAGGTCATCACTTATGAATTAAGACCATTAAGCAAGCACATCACTGGACTGAATGGTGACCTTGGAAAAGACGCCAAGATGAAAAGATTAGAAATGTGCCTTTATCCTTGGATTAAAACTTCAACAGTAAATTTGACAAGTTCTGTGTTTTGATGTTAAAACTTTCAAAAGAGAATTAAGATGCTATTAAAATGGAAATCGATGGGGAAAACAAAACAAGAAGGCGCAGGACAGTTTGGATGATGAAATTGGAATGTTGATGGCTCGCGTTAACATTGGAACAAACTTTCAGAAAAACGGTAACAACAGACTTCAATCCAGAAACTGGCATAATGGCTTTGGGCCTGCCTTTTGGGGAAGGGGTGCAGGTGGAGAACAGTGCCAAGGCTGTTGTTGGAGGGACAGGGCTGTGACCCTGTGCCCAGCTTGGTTCCAGTGGACTATGGGAAGACAAGTATTTCAAAAGCCCGTCCAAACAGGACACCACCTGTCCAGATGGGTAGATACGATCAACGAATTGTTTGGCCTCCCATAGTGGACGGGCTGAAACCAAGAGGTCATGGACTGGGCCGGATCAGGATCCGGTTGGCCTTAGTCTGAGCTAGAGTTGATTCATTGTGAAGGTAGCAGACACTAAAGGATGAAGATCGATAGAACCAGGTGTATACTAGGGGCGGCATAGCTCAGGAGGTAGGGTGGTCATCTAGTAGTAGGAAGAGTCATGGATCAATTCCCTGGTTCCTTCAGAGAGCTGCTCAAAGTGACTTTGAGCAAGACACTGAACCCCTAACTGCTTGGGACACACAAAAAATAGTCTGGTGACTAGATCTAGCGTATTTACATTCTAAATGTTCATTGATATGCAATATCCCTTTATTATTGATAATAATGATAATATCCACATCACATGGAGAGAGACTGTTGGATTTTAATTTTTACACCATCTTAAGGGCTCTCATTGGGTTATAATAAACATGTTAATGCCCAAAAAGGCTTTGGGTAGGTGTTTGTCTTAAGAATGAGTGATTGGAACTACAGAGAACAGGTGTTCTAGTCTAGATAAACAGGTGAATGGTTTGAAATGTCTGCATCTGAGATCAGGATATACGTTTATTGCTCTCTCCGGTTACCCGGCACCTGAGGTGTCTGTATGGGAAAAGGATGCCTTACTTTCCTTCAACCATCTTTTGAGTCGAATTCATTGATGTTCAGGAGTTGAAGTAATTTGTGTCTGTGGAGATTTCAAAGGCAGGATAGATTCTTTTGATGACTGCTTACAAGAGGTGGATGAGACTGCCCCCAGACCCTCCTCGGATGATTCTGTAAACAAGCTTCGAGAATCATTGACTGAATCTTTAATATAATTTAATTTATGTATTGTTAATGGAAGGATATGCCCTCTGCATGATAATCACGTCTGTTTTGGTCCAGGGTAAGATCTCGTCAACAGTATACTTGTAGCATGTGACTGCTTTGAAAACCTCATTCCTTTGTAGTATTAGCCCCAAGTCAGTTCATTAAATTAGCAAAATTCATGGATCTGATTGGAGGGGCCACGGTAGCTCAGTGGTAGAGTGCATGCTTCAGGAACTGACGGGCCAGGTGGCCCACTGTGAAACTTTAGATTCTGATTATGAGTATTACATGAACAGAAGTTTGAGGAAAAAAAATGTAAGAGTGAAATATCAAAAGATGAATATTGTATAAATGAGGACCTTAATAAGGGTCTTACGATTGAGATCAAATTTCCATCTGTCCATCCTTTGTCAACCAAAGTCGGGTCTTGGAGTCATTCCGGAGCCTATCCCATAGCCCATAGAGAGAAAGGCAGGGAAACATCTTGGGCAGGTCACCATTCCATCTCGGCAGGCATGGGGGGTATTAAGAGCAGATGTCCTTCCTTATATCCCATGGTGGGTTCAAACCCACAACCTCTGGTTCATTAGTTCTTGAAGGACAAACTCTATTCCTCTATTACTCTGAAGTTCAAATGTTATCAATAAAATGAAATTGGGAATTGTGTTTAGAATCTGGAAAAATCCAATCTGTAGCTTAAATCTAATATAAATCCAAATGGGGGGGCCCCGGGGTACCATTAAATTACAGAGGGATTAGCTGATTGAGCACAGTTTACCAGCTCTGTTCCACGATACTTAATGAGAAGCTCATGTTGTATCTTGAGAAAGAACAGCTCCTCATTGAAGAGCTAAATGTTTTCTGTAACTTAAGGTCACGTCTTGATCATAGCTTTGGATTGGCCGCAATTATAACAAATAGAAATAGTGGATAAAGGTCAACATGTGCATTTTTATCGACTATCAGGAGGCTTTTGATTTGATCAGTGAAGATATTTCTGCTTACAGACTCACTGAGTATGGGGCGAATCTGAGATCTATAGCTTTCTACAGTGAATCCATAGCATGTGTGGGACCAAAAGAGCACCACATGAACTGGTCCCAACCCCATCAGGGGTGAGATAAGGTGATCCTTTGTCTCCCACATTGTTTGTAGTTTATTTACATTATTTGGCCGAAGACATTGAATCTGTAAATGTGAACAAAAGTGAGGAAAAGAAATGAAAAGTTTTCCTCTGTATGTAGATGACGTGTTTGACTATTGCCATCCAAAGACTAAATACACTGATGCTCTCCTATATTAATGACTGGTGTAAAGAATGGGACTGTCTACTAACAAGAGAGAGGTCCATTTTACGTGTTATGATTAGTATTGTATTGTAGGGGTAGACCTATTTTCAGATGGAGCTTGAGGGATTAAAGCTAGATACCTTTACTGATGTTCCATGGTGGGTTTGAACCCACAACATCTGGCTAGTTGGTTCCTGAAGCACCGGCTCTCTCACTGAGGTACGACTGCCCCATTTATCAAAAATACCTGAAATACTTCACTTTAGAAAACTCATTTGCTCAAGTACTAACTCGTTCAACGTCGGATCGCATAAGCTGAATTATGCAGACCCATATAAATACCTCAGTGTCTATATTGATGAACATATGAATTTCATTAAATGTGTTAAGGCTCTTGGTGGATCAGCGGAGAGAGCTCAGGGGGGACTCGTTCGTAAAGGTAAAAATTTGAAGGTTATATTCCTAACGGTCTCAAGCTTGAGTGTGGTCTGTGCTTAGATATGTTTCCAGAGTTGTGGGGCTTAGAAATATCTTTTTTGTGTGAATTAGTCTGAAGCAGTGCTATAAGATAGTTACCGGATGTGCACAAATATGCACCAAAAGTCTATATTGGGGGGCGTGGGATCATGGAATCATGTGAGGCCTATTGGACGATGTACCTCAGTTATGGAATCAGGAATTTGATATGGAAGAAGTAAGTTGATGCAAACAATATGTATCTGGGATAAATAAACTGTTGGTACTTGGTCTAAAGATGCACGCTGTTTGATCTGCAACTCTGGGTTTGAACAGCTTCACAATAGTTTCAGCTTTAATCATTTTTCATTGTACATACATATGTACATACATGTATACAAGGGGGCAGCATAGCTCAGTGGTTAGAGTGGTTGTTTGGCAATCAGAAGGTTACAGGTTAGATCCCTGCACCTGCAGAGGAGTGTGTCAAAGTGTCCTCGAGCAAGACACTGTTCCCTTAACGGCTCTGCCCTGTGATAGAGTGGCGACCTATACAGAGGGTGTCCCTTTTGGAATCCCGCAGGATCAACAGGATCAATCAGGGGGGCAGGCAGGGCTATTAACCCTAACATGCATGTCTTTATGATGGTGGGAGGAAACCGGAGCATCCAGAGGAAACAATGTATGGACAATGTATGTGAACTAGAAGAACAGCACTTTGTCCAATTTGCTGTCTCAAGGATATGGAAAATGACTTTGGTTGTGTTTTCTGTCCTTTTTACCCTGAACTCCACAAGGCTTTGTTTATACAGATGAAAATAGATATTAATTTAGTGAATATGGATGATGCCCAAAGACTGGGTTGACTGTTTACATATGAGACTTAAATGAGCCAGTTATTGGGAGGACGCCTGGGAAAAGAGAAAAAGAAGCTCTTTATTGAGATAGTCTGTGGATATGTAGCAGTTGTTCGTGTGAATAGGTCATTTGGGATTATTTTTAGTTTTTGTTTGTTTTTGTGTCTTGCTTCTTTTCCTTTTTTTCCACATGCTTTGTATATGCAACACTAGAAGCTATAAGTAAATAGTGGTCTCATGTAATCCCAAATGGGATGAGGCAAATGTTCTGCATTAGACAGAAAAGATATGACAACAGTTGTAGTTCTGTATTGTGGGGTCCTGCTGAACTGGTCAAGACAATGTGAATGCCACGTTGCCTGTGGGGAGAGAAGCTCCATTCATTAATGAAGAAATGTAATTAAGCATTTTAATACCACAGCCAGGGAAAATCCTCTCTTAAGTTAGAGAAAATGAAATGTGACCGTGGCTCTGTTAGATGAACTTTGGACTTGTTCTTGTATAAACTTTTCTAGTCTAGCGACCACTCAAAGCACCCTACGATGAATGCCTCACTTATAAGAGCAAGTCCATTTACCATTTACTGGGCCCCTGCACCGGGAGATGAACCTGCTTCTCCCGACTTGAATGGTAAATGGAATTGTTCTTATTTAGCGCTTTTCTAGCCCAGCAACCACTCGAAGCGATTTACAATGAATACCTCACATTGACCCCTGGGCATGTACTCTACTGCTGAGCCACCGTGGCTAAAACAAACCAGGATTGACAGAACTATGGATAATAGTTAGTGCTGTCTGTCAATGCTGATAGTTGTGCTGACACATCGGTGTCAAACACAGCCCCTCTAGATGTCAGCAGCTACAGCTGTGTTTATCCTGCTATGATTACATCACAACATACCAAGCCCAGCCGGCCATGTTTTAATCTTTGCATGTTTTAAAAAAATATATATGACAAGAAACTCACTCAAATGGACCTGTGAAGAATTTTGCTGCCACAGCTTTGATTATTTATACCAATTCCAGCCAAGAATATAAAATACGTTCTGTCCACAAGGCCCTTGAGCCAATGAAATATCCATCTAGTCGATCAACATTAATCCCAAATCCCCTACTATGCAGGCTGATTTTAGCGTGAATATTAGAGAATAATCAGCCCGTTGTTTTCCCCTTCCACTTCTACAGACAGAACAAAACACAAGACATTGAGGTATCAAATATGAAATACTACTTGTAAAAATATACAAAATGTTTAAAAATTATGCAAACTATGGATATTGATGTGACTGTCCATGTGTGGGCCAGACTGTGAGGGGCTATGTGACATGGTATGTGTAATTGTATGTATGTATGTAACACTCGACTGCATTTAAGAATTCATATGTCGGTGAGGCAAGTGTGAACCACACCACCATTCTCTGTTTTCAAGTTCTTCCACCTTGCATTTACTGGAGCCGCAGTTCAGTCTTAGTGGTACTCGGTTTCAGTCGATAGTAAAAGGAAAAACCTTTTCACGGGAGCTTATTTAGATTAAGCAGAGACATTCCGTCCATTAACATTAACAGTGAGTGATAAACAGCTTTTATTGCAGTTGTATTTAACAACGCATGCTGAGAACTTCAAATCAACAGTTGAGGGCCATGTTTATGGATCATGACTAGTCCCCATTTTGTTACGATGGACACGAACTCAAATGGTGCATGGGGTGTTGAGGCTGGGTGCCCTTCCTGATGCCCCGCGGCAGGCCCGAACCCACTGGCTCATCATTTTCCAAAATGTTTTTCTTTAAAATGATTCCCTCATCAGTCCCACAAGGGGAAATTTGGATTCCTCTGCATTTTAACCCATCCTGTTGTATAGGAGCAGTGAGCTGCCAACATATGCTGCTCAGGGAGCAGTTAGGGGTTCAGTGTCTTGCTCAAGGACACCTTGACATGCTTTGTGCAGGAACAGGGATCGAACCTGCAACCTTCCGATTGCCAGACAACTGCTCTACCCACTGAGCTGTAGTGAATTAAAATGATCCCAGAAGAAAAACAGCCAGCGTCTGTAAGATATCATAGTTAAACAACTTTTAACACCATTTCTGCCAAGCATTCATCATATGGGCCTTTATTTGTACCTCCATCAGAGATTGAGGAGCCCTGAGTGCCTTTTATTTCTGGGCTCCACTGTCTCCCAGCATCTAAGGTGGACATTCAACATAGTCCAATCCTTAAAAAGGCCCAGCAGAGGATGTACTTTCTGTGTCTGCTCAGGAAGTTCAACCTGCCTCGGGAGCTACTGATTCTGTTCTACACTGCAATGATCCAGTCTGTTCTCTGCACATCCATCACTGTCTGGTTTGGATCAGCCACTAAACAGGACCGGGAGAGTCTCCAAAGGATAGTTCGGTCTGCAGAGAAACTCACTGTTGCCAACCTGGCCTCCATTCAAGACTTGTGTGTGTCAGGAGTCAGGAAACGGGCAGGCAACAACACTGCAGAGCCGTCACACCCTGCTCAGGACCTGATCCAACTCCTCCCCTCGGTTTGATTCCACAGGCGGTCTTTCAAATGAACGCTAACATCGTCATGTTCCAACCACATACCTTGTATATGCTCTACTGTACATTGTACATTTATTAGTATGCTCTGTCATGTCCATCTACCTCAAGCACGTATGCAAGTAAGCTGCTAACATTTATTTTGACATCTCTGATGCATTCTCTGCACCATTGTGTTTTATTACCTCTTCTATTCACCTGTGTGTAGTCCATGCTAGTGTGTGTGTCTGAAGGCTGTTGTGTTGTCATTCTGTGTGAGGTACCTGTGAGAGGCATGAAACCAAAGTCAAATTCCTTGTAATGAAAACCTACACAGCCAATAAACGGATTCTGATTCTGATCCAATGGGCTGGCCTGCACAGCTGACTGTCATTAGATCCGACTAATGCATCGGCCTTTATCTGACCTAATTACATCTGTTAGTCGTAGAGACGGATACAATCCAGAGATCAACTGTATTAGAGATGTGCACAACTTCAGAAAAATTCAAATCTATTTGCACAGGCTCTTGTTTTTTATTCATAGTTTTGGAGGATTAAACTATTCCGTCCGTCCTCTGGCCATCCAAGTCCGTCTCATTAGCCGTCAGTCCTGTGCTTGACAATTGTGTTGGATGGACTGGACTCGCAGAGAGAAAACACACATGGTACCCGTTTACATCTAGCGAATCAACTCACCAGGGCCAACCATCATTATCCAACTGTGGGTAACTAGATCAGAGTGAAAATTCACAGTGAAATAAAACATTGACTGATGCTATTAACATATCTTGTTCCCTTTAATCAAAGTCAGCAAACAAGAGAGCCAGGACAGGGAATATAAAAACACACCAAACTAATGTTTCAATCTGAAATTGAATCCAGACACCGAGCAAACAGCCAGTCCACTAGCAAAGGAACAGAGAGTGACTTTTTAGACCATTGGTTTTGTTTGAAAATTTACATCCAAATGAGTTGCATTCTGTTGCAGCACCCTCAGTTGTAAACAAGAAAACAAGCCTAGATCCTTGTGGGTGTTATTACCGAGTCCTCCGACCCGGTCTCCCATTCACTTCTATCAGCAGAGCAGCTCCGGGGCTCTTCTGTCGGTGGTGCTGTCGAAAGACCTTCAGCGCGGTTTGGCTGTTTCAAGTTTTCGGAGACAATAATTCAGGGTGTTTGCGGTGTACAAGCGAATGCTGTTTTCGCGTGGACTTTTATCTGTGACTGGTGCATTCCCTCAGAAAGCAGGGGGCGGGGGGGTTTGTCTGAGCTGGAGAGGAATCGAGTCAAAGATAAACATCTTTTGCTCAGTGTACCTGCATTCTCCACCTCCAGCTGTGTCAAATGGGCTTTGATGGTTTCCAGCCCGGGCTGTGTGCCCCACCAGTCTATCCTCCATGTTCCTCAGCTCAGTTGTAAGAAGTAGCAGAATAATACAACACTAGTTTATGGTCGAGCAATGGCAACGCTGCTTTATTATATTAACTGTGAGCTCTGTGTTACGTTCTAAAGGTGGTCCAGTCTGAACCCCTGGGGGTCCATGGGTGAAGACAAGTGCAATTTTGAGGGTTTATCTTCCTATATTTGTTCAAGCACGGTTGCCTCACAGAAACGATGTGCCTGGTTCAAATCCCATCACGAGCTCTTTCTGTGTTGGGTTTGCATGTATGTTCTCCCCTTGTCTGATTGGTTTCCTCCAGGTGATCTGGTTTCCTCTTACCGCCAAAAGGACAGGCAGGGACTGCAGTTGTGAACTAGCTTACAGATCAAATGGTGAGAATGGAAAAAATTAAGATTAGTGACTGATCGATACTAGATTGAAATGTATCAGATGTGACTTGTGTATTCAGCAAATGGAGCTTTAGTCTCATAATTTACATGTGCATCACGCATACCTGCGTGTTGAAACTATAGCCTGTAAATAAGAAGGTAGATGTAAAGCCAGTAACATCCCCCATTAACTTCTGAAGGGGCATTTTCAAGCCTTGAGTTTGGCTTTGTGCTCGCCACGGTCTTGTCAGTTGTTGAGGAGATTGAAATATAGACAACAGGATGGAGCTGGGTCAGGATGGGCCACAATCGGTCCCCACATAGTAGGGGTGGATACCGAGTTAGGGGAGATTAAGGCCAGATGCCCTTCCTGACAGCCCACGGTGGGTGGGTTCAAACCTGCTGTCTCAGGCGTGTCAGCACCTGAAGCTTTTGCTGGTGTAAGAAAACAAACATATAAACAGTGACCGGAGACTAGTGGCCAGCTGGAGACTGGATCATCTCCAGCTATTGTAAGGATGCTGACTAGTGAGAAGTGGCACCATGGTCCATGACCCAGGATTAAATAACAATTCATCAATAGAGAGAAATTACAGACAGCCCGAGCTTCCACGGACTTCTTCTGCACATCGCAAAAGTGTTAAACCAGTTCAACTGGACAGAATGTTTTTCTGCCTTCCCACCAGCATCTCCATGTTTCTGATCTGGGCCTCCTAATTCCTCAATCCCACCTTCTGCTCCACTTTACACCCTCCCCCCATGTTCTATCTATCTCAACACTTTCAAGTCACTCCAGATCTCAGTGGTGGTCATGGTGAGCACACTTATCTTTTATGGCTAAGCCTTGCTTCATCCTCACTATGACTAATGGCGCTTGTGTGCCTTTATCTTCTCCGAGACACTGCCAAAGCAGAACAGAGGACTAGAGACAATAGAGACGCCCCCCCCAATCATCATCATTCTGACATGTCCGTACATCATTCTTTTGAAAGGATCTTACACAGTCTGTGTGACTCCATCCACTTCTACACTCCAAACCCTATTGTAAGTTCCTGGAGGAGAATGCAACAGATGTGTCTGGTTTGAATAAACCCGTCCGAACCAACCACAGGGTGGAAGAGACGGTTTATTCCAGATGCAACAGTTGTACATGTTTTATATTGCCGAGTTTCCATTGCTGTTGCATCATTTACAGGAGAAGGCCAAAGGTGATGGATTTTCTCTTTGATAAATGATTTCAACCCAAACAACAAGCGCTGCTATGAGTCCATGTGTTCTGGAGCCGCGGTGGCTCGGGGGGG